>CAKNYM010039449.1:0-29654 GCA_932195095.1 Andricus curvator
GCTCAGGGGGTCTCAAAACGTGGAGATTTGATGAAAACCGACTATGTCAAATTTTACATAAAACCAATACCTTCTCATTAGAATGAGAATGTAAAAAAAGTATAAATACCAACACAATCTTTAAAAAAAATTAGTTAATAAAATTTAGTTCTGACTCCCACTTCTGGCAGATTTAAAACTTCGTAGGACCAAATGAAAGTGTTTTAGAAAACTTTTTTTCAATAAAAAGAAAATTATCAGAGTCACAGCATTTTTAAAATTGAAAAAAAAAGAAAATTAAAATTCTAGGCCAAACAACGCATGATATGAATAAGAAAGCCAAGAAAAGAAAAACGTTGCTCTTTGAAAGCCCTACAAGATTATCATAACAACTTTTTGAATTTTCTTGAAAAATCGAAAATTCCAATTTTTTTCACACAAAAAAAATGAAAAATCAAAAATTCTATTTTTTGGTTAAACTATGCAAGATACGAAAAAATATGAGAAGCCAACAATTGTGTAACCAAAAAAGATCTACTAATTTTACATTAATCACTTTTTGGACGACACAATAAGCTACGACAAAAATAAATAGACAAAAGTTGTTCACCCAAAAAAGAGATACCATATATTATCAATCATTTTTTGATAGGGCGGGTAGTTTTCGTTTTAATTGTAAGAACTAACGTTAATAATAAGAAAAATTAACTTTCGAACATACGAAAGAAGAAAGAAAAAAAATGAGTAAACAAAAGTTGTTTACCCCAAACATGATCAGAAAAGCTGCAAGACAAAAAAAACGCAAAAACCGTTAAATGTGGACGGAATGAACAAAAGAATGTATAGTAAATTATTGTAGTTAATTATTTTCTAACCCTAACATTTATATTTCTTTGAGGGGATATTAAAATTTCACCATAAACATTGTCTTACCTTGTAAAAAGTTATCATTAGAACCAACATAGTTTGCCTAGTAATTCTAAAAGATAAAATAAATTTTTTAATTTATTCAATTATAAAACTTGAAGAAACTTTTAGAATGTGTTAAAAAGGAAAGGAAAATGTTGGCAAGATTAACATTATTAGAAAAAACGAGACAATCTCGCGAAGATTTAATTTTTTCTTCGTTTCCATATGTTTTCAAATTTTATCTATTTTTTCTTAATTTAATAATTACTTGGCAGAATATTTTGCATCGTAGATTTTTTTGGTGAGATTTCGCTTCATTCTTGATAAAAATTAGTATTAAATCAAATACTCGTTTCAAAATAATATAAATATTTAATACTTACACAATATAATCCATAAAATGGTACTGATATTTACATTATGTACATAGTTTAAAATCTATTTATTAATCTAGGTGAACATTTTTTTAATTCTTTTATATACAGAATATAGACAGAGCAAGAAATAAGATTTAAGAACATGTACTGCCTTATACCCTTGTAAACAATATTTCAATTATGCATTGAAAACAACATGATGATGGTTTTCTATGGAGATGTTAAAAATTCTAGAAGGCCTTAATTGGATTAAAATTAAACGAATATCTCTTAGGGAAACTTATACAGACTATTCTTGAAATTTTTGGATGAATCGGTTGACTAGCGTAAAGTGCTGACGTGTTTAATTACTAAAACTGATACATTATTTCTGTTTTTCCAATCTGCTAAATCCAGTTTAACAATTATGGAAAATGTAACTATAATTATTTAGATCCTTGGTAGTAGATTTTTTTGTCGATGATCATGAATCTTCAGATTAGAGGTTCAGCTTGTATACGTTCTTTTTTTCTATTCATCCAAACAATATTTTCCTCCTGGAAAGAATTAATTATTTTAGCATTGGTCGATCTTTGTATTATGATATATAATTAGCAGTAAATGCAAGCGCGCGAAAAACCAAACCAAAAAATAAATTCCTAAATGCGCGCGTGCGCGTCTCTGGATTTTTCTTTCCTCAGATTAAAGACATAACAAATTTAGAAATCCATTTTTAAAGAAATTTTTTTTGGGATTTGAAGTGGATTTTGTTTTTCATTTTCAACATTTTTATTGCAAATATCTATTTGCACAACCGGCGAACGAACATACAGTGACCTGATGGACGAAAATTTGGTCCAAATTTCTTGATTGTAAACATTTTTAATAATATTTTGATTCAGTTGAAGCGGCGAAGATACTTTATTTTCAACATTTTTCTTACGATGAAAGGGAAGAATTTTTTATTTTCAATCATCCTGTGAATCGGGAGAGAAAATTTTTTTTATTTAATTGGAATAGAGGAAATTTTAGTATTCAATTTGTTTCTGAATTGGAAAAGGGAAGTTTGTTTTGAATTTATTTGTGAATTCGAATAGAAACATTTTGTATTTTTAACATTTTTATTGAGTTAAAGAGAAAAAAATTCTGTAATTTTCACATTCGTCTTCAGTTGATAGGGGTAATTATTTATTTCATATTTTGCTCTGAATACGAAAAGGAGCATTCTTTATTTTTAACATTTGGCTTGAAATGAAAAAGGGGAATTATTTAGGTTTTTTTTTCTTGAAGTTTTACGTTTGAAATTGTATAATTTAATTCCTTCTCATGTTTAAAATTGTGTTACTTACTTGAAAGTAATCCTCAATTTCTTGAAGCGTCTGGTCTTTTGTTTCAGGTAAAAAGAAGTAGATAAAGATACAATTTATAAGTCCAAAAATACCAAAAGTGAGGAGACTTCCAGGTTTTCCAAATGAACGTTCGACACAAAAACTCAATTCTGGCTGGAAATAACCAACAGCTGAATCTATTATGTGAAGCAAGAAGTATATGAAGCCACTACCCAACCCTCTGGCTGTTTGGGGTAGCAATTCACCCACCATGATCCCATGTAAAAACATAAAACCGACTGTGCTTACAGTCACGTATATTAAAAAACAGGCAGTTATGAAAATCTGTAAAAAATAGGGTTTATTATTCATTCTTTCCAAATAATGAATTATTCATTGGTCATAGTCCGGCGGATAAGGTAACCAATTATACATCACGTTTAAATTGTTTAAGCAATTACTATTTGTTCAAACAATTTTTCCCCTTGTAAATCGTGAGAAATTATTCTTTTCTGGCATTAATGACACAATTAATCAATAGTGATGTTTATATATTTTTTAACGATACTTGACGATTATTAAAACTAATTTTTATTGGTTGAAACAACTTTTTCACCATGTAAATTATAAAAATGAATTTTTTTATTTTAATAACATGCTGATGCGTCCCATCTTCAAAACGCTTATTAAAGGTTCATATACCAAACAAACAAGAATTGCTTGTGACACGGTTTACGCAATTGACATAAAATATAGTCACCATCTGCCGGACAACGAGAAACATATTAATTTCAAAAATACTTTCTTACACTGTAATGAACGATTTCTTCTCCAAAGAATAAGAGACAAGCCAAAATTAAGGAAATAAATCCTGTCCCCAATCCAGAAAGAAGACCAAGAGTTCTTCTGCCCACCATTAATAACAAAACCCAAGCACAAAGGATAGAGCCAATATTCAAATAAGTAAAATTGTTATAAAAAGGGCCATCGAATACACAAATCAAAGAAACGGAAATGAAAGTATAAGCTCCACTAAGATTGTAAAGAACGATGAAGACAATAATTAAAATCATTGGTTTCATAACAGCAGGATTAAATTTCCAGGGAAGATCTGAATTGGCTCTCGCTTCCAAAATGTCCACCTCACTGTTCACCTAAATAATTATTAAAAGACAATTATAACTTAAGTATTCAAAAGTAAAGCTCAATTATGTATTAAATGTTCTTATTTGAAAAATACCTGAGCCTTGTCACCACCTCTTAGCCAAAGTAGAGCTTCTGTAGCAGCTTCTGTCTTTTTTTGTCTTATCAACCAGGAGGGACTTTCATGGACCCAATAGAGTGCAACAAATCCTAAAATTGATGGAATCTTGGTATAAAAAGCACGAGAGTCCCATGGCACTCCATCAGTCAAATAAGAAAATAAGGGGTTTCCTGCTAAATACGCAACTCCTGTTCCACCTAATAATATTCCTCGAAGTCTTGGATCTGACATTTCAGCTAATATCACCTAAATTGATCATTAAAATAATTTGATTGATTGATGTAACTCAATTAATTCAATTTAATAATAAAATAGATTAAAATTCAACCTTGGTTGGAGCATCAATTAATCCGGCAGCAAACCCGAGCAAAATGCTACCCAAGCATTTTTGGGCAATATAATATTTTGAAGAACCTGCAACTATCCAGCCTAAACAAAGCGAAAGCGATGCAAATTGGAGACACCCTCTTCTCCCAATATAATCCATAAGAGGTCCAGAAACTAAGGCCCCAATCGCTGTTGCTAACCAATGGACCAACACTGTAAAATTAATACGTACTGTATTAAGGCCATGTTATACATTAGTCACGTGACCCAGCCAGTCCTGGGATCGATATTTTTTGTCCCATATTTAAAAATAAAAATTAAAATAGAGCGGAAAAAATTTGGGAAAATATTAATAAATATAAAAGGACAGTGTGTGGTAAAGCATAGAGTTGGGGAAGAAAAAAAAGTTATTATTCGAATAACAAATATCGACCGGCAATCAAGCGATCTGCATTATCAACAGTTCTGACACAATGAATATATCAAATATCAATTTGTTTATTTGCACCACACCAGCAAATATTATCAAGTGTAATTTTTGCAACCGATGTTTGCATCATTTTCCTCAAGACATGTGAGCCAGAACCTCAAAAATGTTTCATTGGGAACATTGAAAATTGGTTACAGAGTTCTACAGCACGGTCGGTATTTTTGTGAATTTCCTTATTCATTACATTTTTTTCTTCAACATTTCGAGCCAAATGTTGTATACAAACGCAGATTACAGTTTCCTGATTCTTTCCCCAAAGTTTCAACTCGATATCTCATTTTGTGTGGACATGAGTTGTTGCACAAAAAATGTCGATATTGCTCCGGTTTTAATTTCTTCAAAAAATTTTTTTTCTAAATTTCGAGCCAAATGTTCTATACAAACGTACATTATTGTTTCCTGAGGCTTTCCCCAAAATTTCAACTCGATATCTCATTCGGTGAGGACGTGAGTTGTTGCAAAAAAATTATCGATAATTTAGGTCACGTGACTCATGTATAACATGGCCTTAAATTGAATCCTTCTCTAAATAATAGGCGTGCCACGAAAATCTTGAAAGTATTGTTGTCGCGTTTCCTCATAACAGATTGGGTAATTTGAAAATCTTGAAGAAAATAATGTTGCCGAATTCACACGTATAATTGTGAATTCAGTTTTAGTTGAAGGGCATTGACAAGGAATGTCACATTTGTCTGCACAATAAAACTGACAAAAATGTAAGATTTATTAATATAAAATTCTATTATTTAACCAAAGTCAGGTATATTCAGAACGATTCAAATTTGTATTTAACATTAGCGAAAGTACATTTGTTGGCAAATTTCAAATTAAAGTTATATTTTTACATGTTAAAAATTACACATATTAAAAATTCCAGCATGTAGTTTTATTTTTTGACCCTGTAATGTGACAAATTTCCAGTGGCGCCAATCCTTTTTCAAACAGGTCGGGCGAAACTTTTTCGGGTAGACCCCGCCCCCTTTCCAAACCGACATTTTTGATAGGCAAAAAGATGGGTGAAAAGGACATTTTGTATTTTGTACTTGAAAGGTGAAATTTGGGCATTTTCCAATTGAAAGTGTCAAATTTGGATATTTTCCAATTGAAAATGTCACATTTGGACATTTTCTATTTATAGGGGTGAAAATTTGGCAATTCAATCCAACTATAGACACTTTCCGGTTGAAATCTGACAAATTTGAAGATTTGGATTAAAATACAAAAAGTCGTCAAACATTACTACAGTCCAATTAAATAATATAAAATTGAATCATTTTTGTTTTTCAAATTTTTTTAAGACTTTCAATGTTTTTAAAGAATAAGCAAATCGGTTTTATCTATTGTTTGCAAAGAAACTCAATGATATCATGAGGGGTGGAGAAATTTTAATTTAAAAAATGTTGCAATTAATCGAATGTTTTATAAGAATCTAAAAATATATAAATATATGAACCTCGATGGTTTGCCTAATTAAAGTCTGAAAAAAGTTGAAACACATTTTTGTAAATTTCCAGACAATAATGTCTAATTACACTGATTCTGTGGTATCATTTTTTTCTATACCAAAAGGTTAATCACATATTATTGGACATTAAACTTCACAATATACAAGAGTATACATAATATAATATACGATTGCTATTTTTTTTGGCACACTTTTTGTTATTCGTATTACTTAATATTACCAGTAATATTCGTAAACTGGACTGTTGACAAATATAAACTTATATGTGCGTAATTTGGATTTGCCAACGTTCTGTTTTATTTTACTTTCGTCCCTAACATAATTTACCCATTTTTGTTTACTTTTTTGCACACCATTTATAATTATCTACAGGTAATACTTAATAGCTATGACTTTAGATGTTTTCCATATTTTCGGATATGAATATCTCTTGAAGAGGTAAAAATTGCTTTAAAAACGCTTTTTGAGATTTGGAATTTAGTTACGAATATGTTGAAGAGGTCGTACTCACATATCCAATGTTCTCTATAGTCATAGTACTTAATAGTCGTTCTACTACCAGCTATCAACATGAATACAGCAGCCGCCACCATCAACTGAAATATTTGTTGACTTTTAAAAAAGATAAATACAAATATTAATTGAATAAAGATTTAAAAAAAAACTTAAAATTTCAGTAACAATAATGAACATCAATTTACAAAATAGAATAGATTATTGCCATCAGTTGAATACAAAATAAATTAGACAAAATTAATTTTAAATTGTGTATAAATACCTGTGCCAAAACACCCTTTAAATTCGAGGAATAGCGTTTGATGACAATCGGATCATCATAATAATTATTTTTTTCGTTATCACTCCTCAAGTACTTCAGTTCCATTTTAGGGTTGATGATTAAGGATTTGTAGTTCCAGCCAGGCTGATTTTGTTCACTAGAAAAGAAATGATTGTTAACTGTAAATTAGTTTTTACTTTTTTTTTTCAATAAGTCTTATGATCAAAACTCTTTTGTACGTAAAGAAACCGCTTCTTCCGAATAATTTTTTTATTTAGCCAAAAATATCTATAAAAAGAAGCGAATTATTTTCAATAAAACAAAAACTTTCATTGGAACAAAAAGCTATTTCTTTGAATTTTTTTCTTTGAAATTTTCGTAAAACCAAATAATCTTTTCTCTGAGTGCATTAAAATCACCTGACATCCTTCAAAATTCCTGAAAATATTTCGGTATCTCTTAAAATCCTTTAAAATTTCTTAAACTTCCTTGAAATCCGTCAAAATTTTTTGTGATCCGCGGAAATAGTTTCTAATTCCTTAAAATCCGTCAAAATCATTCGGTGTCTTTCGAAATCTCGTAAAATATCTTTAAGTCTCATTGAACTCCTTATTTGCTAGAAAAATATATCTTTCAACTGCCCTCTTTTAATTTTTTTTACCTTTTCTTTATTAAAATGTTAAAATATTCTCGCTTTTTGCAAACTTTTTTGTGAGAAAATTTATTTTCTGTGAATTTCATTAATATTTTCATTTTGCTAAAAAATTGTATACATACTTTAAAAGGAAAATATGTGCGAAAATGTGTATTACAATACAATTTCATTCACTTTCAGTCTTTAAAAATACATGTAAATGCTTATGATTTATAAATAAATCATTTAACTACTAAACAACAGTTTTTGAGAAAAAACGACACTCTTGCGAAAAAGCCAGATTTTTATGAGAGATGGAAGGGAATTTAATATTTAAAGATTTCAATAATTAAAATTGCAAAAAAAAAATGGAAAAAAGTGTAGCCAGCGAGGATCGGACCCGCTACCTTCGGCCTACAAACCTGACGCGCTATCACGTGAGCTAATCGGCCAATTGGAGGACATATTTTTTTAGTCCATAAGACCGGCAGCAAAACTTCAAAGTCGTTTTTCTCGAAAATGGCCAAATATTGGGTTTGAGGTCAATATTTCGCGTTATGAATTTTATTTACAATAATTATGAACCAACCAAAAAAAAGACTACTAATTGTATTTTTATTTCCGAAATTTTAGTACGCTATAGATAGACATCTTTGGATAGACGTAGAAATGTTGAAAATTACATACGAAAGTGTATAAGCTTCTCAAGTATCAACCTAACCTTAAATACTTAATCATTTAGATAGGGTGACCAGACGTCCTCATTTATGAGGACATGTCCTACTTTTCGCTTGCTTGTCCTCCTGTCCTCTTAAACTTTGGAAAACCCATAAAATGTCCTACTTTTTGGTCAAAAGGCAAAATTTACCTTTTTTTCATAAAATTTTCTGGAAAATATGCTAATTTCAATAAGTAATTGAATGTATTAATTATATTTCATTGCATGTGTCAGCAAATAAACATTTAAAAAATTGATAGTCCAAAAAAAAATTTAATTTTGGTCTTATAATGGGGGGGGGGGGGTCATGTCCTCCTTTTTTCACTTGGGCATCTGGTCACCCTAATTTAGATCATATTGAAAATATATTTATAATTACGCAAACGTATAGCGCACAATAACACCGGTAATTTTACCAGTCTGGGGAATTTTACTACGTACAGCGTGGAGTCCCTTTTTAAACACTTTGAACGTAATGATTTTCAACACGCCGTATCAAAGATATTATAATATTTGGTCTTATGAATCTACACAACAATGTGGAAATTTGCTTTCTAGCGTGTAATTTTAATGTGTCTAAAGCGACATTTTATGTGTAAATATACACTTTAAAGTGCAATTTTCAAAATTTTTTTTAAAATTCTACTGCAGGAATTCGGATTCCTCACGCAAAAGAAAACGGGTTTTATAGAACATCAATTATTCGCACATCTTCAGAATATATAAATTTTCCACATTCGATGTCAAAGAGATTTTTGTGGTTCCATGATGCCCTCACATCGAATCGGTTTTCATAATTCAAACAAAAAATTCTGTAAGGCAGACAACTTTTTTTTTCTTTTTTTTAATTTACTAATCTTGGAATGCAATATTGTTGGGAAATTCCAATTTTAAATCATTTTTGAGCTTGAGACAATTGTAATAAATTTACGATTGACCAATTTTGGAAACATTAGTTAAATATGTTTAAATTTTAATTGTTAAATAAATTCAACATTATATACAAGTTGGCCGGGAATTATGCCGGATTCAGACGAAACAAACATTCACATCACTGATTTTTGTTAAACTTACAAAACGCGATACACATACAGAAAGAAAATAACATATAGGATATTTTACTCATCTGTCACTTCCCGAGGAATATAATAATATAAGAAATAAATAAGGTAATATCGTATAATTTGGAACCTAAAGAAGTAGACTTTAATTTAAAAATGTTTAACTTACCAATCAGGAGTATGCTTCATTTTGCCTGCCACGATAGATATCAAAGTATTTTGCCACTACTAAAGAAGTCCGCACTCCCAAGCCAGCTTAATCCATACTGCCGCACGATGCTTTTAGGCGGCGTATAAATACCGCCTACGTCTCGAAGTGGCAAAGCCCCGAGTAAAAACCCAGAATTTAACGTATGTTTTTACATTCTCATCCTAATCAGAAGATTTTCGATGTATGTAAAATAATTTTGGATGAAACTAAAATCTTCTATTTTATTAGAATTTTATATTACATTTGTTTGACTTCGTTTTCATAAAATCTCCACGTTTTGGAACCCCAAGTCAGAAAAAAACGATTTTCACGAAGGTATCTGTATGTTCGTTAACCAGCCATTTAAAAAAAAAATCTGGTTTCATCCATCGAAAAAGCTTTTTCAAAAATCAAAATGATATTTCTCAGGAAGATCTACAAATTTACTTCAGACCATTTTTGGTAAGACAAATATTTTTTGTTTTAATCCTGGTGACGGTTTTGAAAAAAAATCAAAATTTCAATCTTCCAGAAGATTTTTCGGCCAAAAACTATGCAACATTAAAAAGAATTTCAAAAACCCGATTATTGCCTTTAAAATGCATAATACAACTCACCGTTTTCCTTTTAAATATTGAAATTGCCATTGACAAAATCGAAAATTTAAGTTTTCAGCCAAACGATTCTCGTAAAACAAATCAACAGTAATTTTGAAGAAGATTAAGCCAAAGCCAGATCAGAAAATGTCAACATAAGTATATATACATATACAATAAATTATTGTGATTACATAATTAATTAATAATTAATATTAATTAATAATTCCCATTCAGTTTTCCCACGGCCCTGGCCGTTTACGTTCGGAGATCCCGCTATAAGTCGCAGCTCAGAACCAAAACAGTACTTAACTCGGCGTCAGACTACTTGCTTGAAAGTTAAACTACTTTTAGTTAGAAATTAAATTACTTTGTTGAAAATTAACTTTATTGTTGAAAATTCATATTTTCAGGTTGAAAATTCGACTGTTTTGTAGAAAATTGGTCTTTTTGGCTCAAAACTCACCGATTTTTGTATACTTACGGCAAAATATTATAGGAAATTCAGTATAAGTCTATAATGATTTTCCCAGAATGAATTTCTTATAATTTTTTTGTGATTCTAGAAAAATCATTAAAGGAAATCATTATTTGGCAACGGCCATACCACGCTGGAAACACCAGTTCCCGTTAGATCACTGAAGTTAAGCAGTGTTGGGCGCGGTTAGTACTTGGATGGGTGACCGTCTGATACTACTGCGTTGCTGTTGGCGGCCGTGGGTGTGGTGAGCCCACACACGGAAAAAATTTATCCGTGAAGAAGTCACGAACTTGTAGCTAGGTCTCGGATACGAGATAAAAACATGAAACATTAAATCCTTATTTCTATGAGAAATATATGGATAAATTTCGAAGTTTCTTACGAACAGTTCGAATTTCCTACGAACAGTTCCTGAAAATTTCAGACTGAAATAAAAAGAGGAAAAATTTTATTTGTGCGATTTAATTTTATATTAATTTATAAATTCGCAACTCAGAAGATTCGAACCTCGAACACTGCTGACTCACCAGTTTCTAAACATAAACCAGGAGTGCGTAAACACGCGCAGCCATCGAGGCCAAACAAAATAGGTATTATAAAATTTCTAGCCACTCATCCGACGAGCTCGAGGCACACATACGAGCGCACACACGCACCGCGCGTGTGTGCGTGGCCCACGTACAGGGAGACTTAGTTTCGAGTTCCCAGATTTGTCGGGCAAGCTCGTGAGTGCTCTGAGAATCTTTTCCCAATCACTCGTAATATTTTTGTAATTATTCACGTAAAAAAAAGTGATGAACCGTTTTAGAATTTTCACATCGAGTTCGTCAATCTTTCTCAAAGTTCGTAGGTTATTTACGAAAATACATAAATATCCGATGAATTTTTTTCATATCCGAGACCTAGCTACTAGTTCGTGACTTTTTTACGGATAAATTTTTTCCGTGCACTTGTAGTTACTTACTACAAGAAACTATCCACCTAGAAACACTACCCGAATCGGGTAGTGTCACGCTTACCCCTTGAGGCTCGCCGAAAGGGAAATAGCTTAATGGTATATATTATAAGAAGATCTTTAAATCAGAGAATCAGTATAGAAATAAAGAATGTTAAAATATTCAAAAAATTGATGCGAAAAATAAAGAAAGTACAAATGAATTATGTATTTATTTATTTAAAGTCGGATTTTGACAAATTTTAAATAATTTCAAGGAACTCCAGAGAATTTCCATGGATTTTAAGCGATTTCGTCAGATTTCATCAAAATTGCATGGGATTTTAAAGATTTCCAAACATATCAGGAGGTTTTAAGGGATTAAAAAAGATATCAATAAATTTCGAAGTACTTCAACAGATTTCAAGTCTTTTAAAAGGATTTTAGTGATTTTAAAAATATTTTCACTAATTTAAAATTATGTCATTAGTTTTTAAGAGATTTAAAAATATTTTTACGGATTTTATGAAATTTCACAACATTTCATGGGAATTCAGACGATATTCAAAAAATTTTCAAACTTTTCCGAGAATTTTAACAAATTTCAAACCATTTCTAGAGACTAGAAAATTTTAAGAGTTTTGAAAAATTTCAAGGAATTTCAAAGAGTTTTATAGGATTTCCAAAGCTTTCAAGATATTTATAGTGAACTTTAAAAAATAATTTAAATTTGAAGGGATTCCTATAGCGATTTCAAAGATTGAAGGGATTTCAAGCTTTTTCTAGGAATTTCACAAGTTTGAAGGATTTCAAAGATTTATAGGGATTTAAGCGGTTTTGTCCATAGAACTTTAATGAATAAGTTTAATTTAATTTCAATTCCAGAGAATTTAATAAAAATTTTAGGGAATTAGAAAGGTTTTCAAACATATCAGAAGGTTTTTCAAAGGTTTTTTTTTTAAAGGTTTTGCAAAGGATTTTATGTGTGTTTTTATTTTAAAATTTTAACAAATTTTAAAAAACTTCATTGGCTTTCCAGAGAGATATCAAAAATTTAAAAACCTTCATTGGCTTTCCAGAGAGATATCAAAAATTTAAAAAGATGTCAACGAATTTGGTAGGATTTTCAAAGACGACAAGGAACTTTGAAGAATTTTACAAGATGCAAAGAGAGAAGATTAAAATTTATAGGACCTTTAATTATTTTTAAGATTTTTGGGGATTTTACACATTTCAATGGATTTTAACAACGGATTTTAATGGATTCAAACATATTTCCAGAGGTATAAAGGGATTTGAAGAGATTCCAATCCAAAAGGTTTTCATGAATTTCAATTAAGTTTTAAACGATTTTAAAGATATCAAGATAATTCACAGATTTTTGCTGTGTAAAGTTTCTTTTTGAAGAATCGCTATTTTCGTGGTTTTGTAGTTTCTCTATACGTTTTATAATAATTCCTTCAATATTCTTGTATTATTTATTCCAATGCTGAGCACAATCTTGAAATCTAGTGTGCACCAAAACTCCGAGTAATTAACCCCTCGACATCTCGTTACACATGCAAGGAGCAATTCACAAAATACAAATATAAACTGATATCAACGCCAGCTCCATTCATACTGCTCCACGACGCGTTTAGACGGCGGAGAACTGACGCGAAGTGGTAAAATCCCGAGTAAAAACCCAGAATTTAACGACCTTGAAGATTGCACGCGCGGCTCTACATGGTGGCGAAACCGGCGATCGCCCCCCTCCCCCCCAGGATTTTTTGACTTCTCTTCACTTTTTTCTTTTTCACGGGAACAAGGAGAAAAATTATGAAAAATATCAATATTAAAAATCTGCCCGCTCCGCGGGCACATTCTCATCGCGCGCTTCGCGCGCGGCTCGCTTCGCTCGCAAGTTTGAGCGCGCCTAGGGCGCGCAACTGTTGGATCTCGCGCTTCGCGCTCGATCATATATTTATCTCGCGCTTCGCGCTCGATTATGTATTCACCTCGCGCTACGCGCTCGGGCGTATCTACATCGCGCTTTACGCTCGGTTGCTCTAGATTTTTCAACTTCGTGTTCGACTTCGATGAAAAGAAAAAGTTTGTTTGCAAATATTAGAAAATTATCAAAACCTCTACATATTAAGTGATTGTTAAATTTGTTTTTATTTTAGACTGAAAAGGAACTTCATTTACTCAAGGTTCTATCGACCTTAAGGAACACATTCTCATCCAGACACTCGCGCTTCGCGCTCGATATTTGATTTGAAAATCATTTGAACCTTGCGTTCCACGCTCGGTTCTGTGCATTTGATTTTTCTATTTTCAATGCTGTTTTTTACGAATAAAACAAAAACTACGCGTCATATCAAAAAGTGAATGATAAGAAATTTGTAGATCTTTTTTGGGTGCACATTTTGGTGGAATGATCTTTTCTCGTATCTTGCATAGTTTCACAGCAAAATGGAATTTTTGATTATTTTTTTGTGCGATAAAAATTTGAATTTTTTATTTTTCAAAAAATTCAAAAAGTTGTTATGAAAATATTATAGGACGTTCAAAAAGCAACGTTTTTCTCCTCTTGACTTTTTTTCATATCGTGCGTTTTTCGGCTTAAAATGTACATTTTCGTTTGTTTTTTGGAATTTTGAAAATGCTATAACTCCAGTAATTTTTGTTTTATCACGAAAAGTCATTAGAATATTTTGTTCGTCAGTTTGCGTACTACTAATAACCATACATAGAATTTTTAAATCTTCAAAAAAAGTGGTCTCAAAAATTTTCAAAATGTGCTCACTTTTTGAATTTTCATCCAAAATAGCTGGTTAACGAACTCGTTCTCTATTTTTCGGCCATAAAAAAGTGTGCCAAAGCTCAATCAAATCTGATCATTTTTTCGAAAGTTATCGTGGCTACAGACAGACAGACAGACAGACAGACAGACAGACAGACTACAGACAGACAGACACCTTGGTAAAAACCGTTTTTTCTGGCTCAGGGGGTCTCAAAACGTGGAGATTTGATGAAAACCGACTATGTCAAATTTTACATAAAACCAATACCTTCTCATTAGAATGAGAATGTAAAAATGATAGCAAAAGATCATTTATAATAATCTTCAAATTCATTCATTCACATTGTCCAACTGTCACCTTGACAGTAAGATGAAGTTGCTCCACATGCATGGAAATGCTTAATAATTGATTTTCAATTTATTACTTTTGTACTCTATAGTTTAAAAAGCGTGATGTATAATTTGAAAATCATTACTTTTTAACGATTTATTTTCACGAACGTAACTTTGGAATACTTCAATTTTAAACAAAGTTTGGAATTTTTTAATTTGTAACGGTCTTGGATTCATTATTTTTGAAGTTTCCAATTAGAAATCATATAATTTTCACCGTTTTAAGAATAATTAAACTTTGAAGGTTTACAATCGTTAAAATTCTTCACTTTTGACCAGTGAAAATAACAGCGAATGTTTTTTTTTTTACAGAAATCTAATTTTTTACATTATCATTAGAGAATGTATTAGATTTGTGTAAAATTTGACTGTGTGTATGCATGTATCTATGTATGTAGATTTTTAGTCTGTAGCACGATAACTTTCGAAAGAATTGGCAGATTGGCTTGAGCTTTGGTATACTCTTCAAGTGTCCTAAAATGAAGGTCAAGTTCGTCAGCCAGCCATTTTGGATCAAAATTTAAAAAGTGAGCGTAGTTTTGAAATTTTTGAGACCACTTTTTTAAAGATTTAAATATTCTATGTAGGGATGTTCGTAGTACTCAAAAAGACAAACAATTTCCTTATGACTTTTTTTGATAAAACAAAAACTACTGGAGTTATAGCATTTACACAATTCCAAAAAACAAACGAAAATGAACATTTTGAGTCAACAAACGCACGATTTGCAGAAAAGTCAAGAGGAGAAAAATATTGTCATAACAACTTTTTGAATTTTTTGAAAAATCAAAAATTAATATTTTAATCGCACAAAAATATACTGAAAAATCAAAAATTCAATTTTGCGGTCACACTATACGAGATACGAAAAAATATGAAGAGACAAAAATTGTGCACGTAGAAAAGATGAATCAATTTTTTACGATTCACTTTTTGATAGGATGCGCAGTTTTTTTCTTAATCGTGAAAACTAACATTAACAATACAAAAATTAAATTTTTGCAAAAAAGGACACAACTATGAAAAAATGAATTAACAAAAGTTGCTCATCCAAAAAAGATTTACAAAGTTGAAAACTCTTGTTATAAAAATATATTGAAAACAAAAAAATTAAGCCTTTGGAAAAATGACACAAGCTTCAATAACATTTTAACCAAATTTTCGCCTTAATCATATCTACAAATTTGCTTAGAACCACTTTACGCTAGAATGCGTATTTAATATACATTTGATATAAAAGTGTTGAACATAATGTAGGAATGTGATGAGAATGTGTTCGTTAAAGCCGAAGGAACTTTAACACAAGAGAATTCACTATCATCAAATTACAGCTGATTTGGGGGAAATACAAAGACCGAGCGCGTAGCACAAGGTTAATACAGTATCGAGCGCGAAGCGCGAGATAAATATATTATCGCGCGAGAACCAACAGTAGCGATATGGTACCTCTCAATAATTTTTATCATCTTGAAAATTTCTGTAATTTGGATTTAAAAGTATAATTTTGAATACGCGATTTTGAAAAAGTATAATTACCTTGAAACAAAAGTTGTTGAGTTTCAAAATTTTAAATTCGCAAATATTTGCTTCGAAGTTTCTTAATTTTTTAAATGCAAAATCAGGAACTTTATTAATTTTTTAATGTTTAGTTTGTTATGCTAGGTTCTTTAACGAAATAAAACTAATTTCAAATGTACAGTTGTTAGCATTTGGTAGAATTTGTGCGGATACTATCGTCATCAAGAATTTATGACTCATTTGATATTAATTACAAAAACGTAGTCCTTGAAATAAAAAAAAAATAAAAACCCTTTAATTCTTGGAAATCCTTTTAAAATTTCCTCTATCTTATGAAATTGCTTGGCATACTCCTTAAAATATTATAAAATCACTTTAAATCTTTACAATCTGTTGAAATGCAATAAAAACCCTTGAAAAATCAGTGAAATTCTATAAAATCGTATAATGAAATCTATAAATAAATAATATAGAATCTATGGATAAATTCCAGAAATCCTGAAAAATTTATTGAAATACCTTCAGAGCTCTTAAAATCCTTTAAAATCATTGAAGTCTTTGGAAATCTTATTATATCCGTTAAAATCATTTAAAAATACCCTGGAGTATTTTTCAATATCTTAAACCCTTAAGAGTTCCTATTAAATCCTTTTAAATCTTCTGAAATTCTTTAAAACCCCATACAATTTTTTGAATTACTTGAAATCATTAGACTCCTTAGCAATTCCCTAAAATTTTTTTAATCTCTTGAAAATTCCTCGTAATCCATGGAAATACCCTAAAATGTTTCAAATCCTTTGAAAGCATTTGAAATATCTTGAAATTTTTTAGGCGCTTGGAAATTTTCAGGAATCTTCCAAAATACCCTTTAAATCCCTTGAAAAAACTTTAAAGTTCTTGAAATCTATTCAAAATGTTTGAAAACTTTTTCTAAATTTTGAAATCCTTTGAAATTCCTCAATTCTTGTGAATAAATTCCTTGAAATTTATTAAAATATAAAATCCGTTGAAATCCCGTGATATTACATGAAATCAGATAAAATTTTCTTGAAATATCTTGAAATTGTTGAAGCCCTATGAAATCCTTTGAGAACCAGGAAAATGTATTAAAATACCTTATTGAAAGTCTTTAAAATCCCTCAGCATTACTGAAATCAAAATATTTCGAAATTCTTTGTAATCCCATGGAGTATTTTTCGATATTTTAAAATCTTGTAAATCCTACGAAATCCTTTGAGATCTTTCGAGATTTGAAGAAATTCTCTAAAAACGCAGACTAACCGAAATATTTGAAATTATCATTAAATCTTTGGAATCCTACGAAATTCCATAATTTTTGTAAAATTCTTTGCAGTTTATAGAAATATTATAGAATGTTTAGAATCTTCTTATATCTATGGACATCCGTCAAAAATCGCTCAAAAACTTTTAAATAACATTTAATTCCTTAATTAACATTAACCCTTGTGCAAACCCTTGGACTGCCGTAAAATCTTTCAAATTTTTTCAATTTCCTTCAAATGTTTAAAGGCTTTGAAAATTTTTTAAATTAATTAAAATCGTTGGAAATTCTATAAATTCCTTTAAAATCTGAAATCTTTCAAATGTTTTAAACTCTTCCACAAAAATGCGGTAAAATGGCTTTTAGGGTTATCGGGTCGGTTGGTGAGTCCCTGTTCGGGAAATGACCAGAAATTCTGTTTTGTTTTTACAGGCCTCTCTGAAATATTTATATTTGAGTATTTGACTGCTAATAAGAAACTTATCGTATTTATAGGAAATTTAATAAGAAATTTCGAATGAATATTACGTATTTTTTAATGGAGCACCTGAATCTGCAATGAAAAATAGAGGTTCCCATTTAAAAATGTAATGTTACCCCCTCCTCTTTCGCCTCCAGGGGGTTGGGTGTGGGGTAACATTTTTGGTAGTCAATTTCCCCCCTGGAAAATAAATAGTATATTGCACCCGAGTTGTGCACGCTATTTTTTATCATATCTTTATCGAAGATCGATTTTCAGGTTGGCGAACTGAATTTATTTGGTTGAGAATAATCGAAAATAATATTTTCACAGTAGACAAGAGTTCAGAGTAGTCACTTGAAGTTGGCTGTAGCGCTCGTGCGATTATGACGGAGATGGAACGAGAGAGGGAACGATCGCGTCACAATAGATAGATTCTGCTTGCGATCAATCACGAGCCGTTTCATTTCTTTTCATCCCGCTACGTTATCACTTTTCCTCCCTAGGGATGAAAAGAAAACTCGGCTGCATTCGTCCATTTTCGCTTCACTCTACAGCATTGAAAATCGATCTTTCGATAAAGGTATGATGAAAACGTTTTTATTACAGACATTTTTTCGTAGGATGTGTTTTTTTAAAGATATTTCGAGGTCAGAAGATTTAAAAAAACACCTTGTATTATAAGTATATTTGAATAAATAAAATTATGATGTAAAGTTCTTGAACATGATAATATAATAATTCATTATTAATTTTATGCTAAAGGTGAATCAAATTTTCTTTAAAATGTGTAATAAATTTATCTTCACTCGTGTTTAAAATATTCCGTTTACTTACCGAAAATATTTCATACCATTTTGGATTCAAGCATTTTTTGGGAGACTTAAAATCCCATTTTCAATATTCAGTCTTTACAGTAACTAAATATATGGAGGTATATATATATATATATATATATATATATATACTATATATATATATATATATGTATATATACTATACAAAGTTGTATTTAGGGGCCGTACTTAAATTACGTAACGGATTATACGCCCTCTCTAAAACACCTCCTGCCCCTTGCAACGAACCGTAACAAAATATTTTTTACCCCCACCCCCACCTTACTGTATATAATTTATGGTTCCAGAAATTATGAGATATGGAAGTTAAAACTAATGGAAATTTTTTGTATTTAAGATCCAGCATGCTATGCAGGTAATTACTTAGACAATGTATACCTTCAGGACTAATTTCAGCCTTAATATAGATAGGATAAGGTTTTTGTTGTTCATTTATCAATCATTTTTTTTTATAATGATGAAGCTTCAATAAAGTGAGTGCATTTAAAAATAATATAATGTAGACTTATGTCAAAATGCAAAGAGGAAGAATAAAAAAGGCAGAGCAATGGGAGGAATGGTGATGAGAGTAAGGAACGAATGTATAACAGGGAAGGATAAGAAAGAGATGAAAGAACGAAAAGAAGGATTAATAGTAGAAGAGGTAAAGATGGGAAGAGAGAAGTGGAAGATAGTGGGGGTTTATGTGAACGGTGACATGCAGGAGAAATTAGAGGAGATGAAAGAAATGATTGAAGACAATAAAGAAGAGATTAAGCTTATAATAGGGGGAGATTTCAATGCCAGAACAGGAGATAGAGGAGGAAGGGAATGGGGAGGAGAGAGAGGAAGAAAATCCAAAGACAAGATACTAAATGGGGAGGGAAAGAAATTTTTAAAGAGCTTGGAGGAGTTGGGATGGTTTATCTTAAACGGAAATATAGAGGGAGATGAGGAAGGGGAATATACACGCTCAGGAGGTGAAAGGGGAACGGTAATTGATTATGTGATAGTAGATGATGAGGTAAGAGAGATGGTCAAGAAACTAGAGGTAGGGGATTATATAGATTCGGATCACTTTCCCATAATAGTGACATTAGAGGGAGAAAAAAGTAATAATATGGATAAAAAGGAAGCAAAGGTAAAAAGAGCAGGAAAAGGGGATTGGTCAAGGGAAGGAAAAGAACAGTTTAAAGAAAAGGTCAGAAATATCAAAATGGGAGAGGGAAATGTGGACGAGGAGATGGAAATAATGATAGGAGAAATAAAAAGAGGATTAGAGTGCACAAGCAAAAAAGAAATAAATAAAGGGGGAAATATAAGTGGATGGGATGAGGAATGTAAAGAGAAAAAGAAGGAGGTCAGAAAGCAACTAAGAAAATGGAGAAAAGAAAAAAGTAGTGGAGAAGAATATAGGAGAAAAAAGAAGGAGTATACTGAGTTGTGTCATCAAAAGAAAGAGGAGGAGAATAAAAGGTTTGAGGCAGAGGCGGAGAAGGCTAGGACGGAAGAAGAGGTTTGGAAGGTAGTAAATAAAGAGAGGAAAAGAAGAAAAAGAGTAAATCAGGATATTGAAATGGTTGAATGGAAAAAATATTTTATGGATTTGCTAGGAGGGGTAGAGAGAAAAGTTAGGAAAGGAGCGAAACATGGTAGAGAAAGAGATGAGGAAGAGGACATAACAAGGGAAGAAGTAGGCAAGGTGTTAGGAATAATGAAAGATGGAAAGGCACCTGGCATAGATGAGATTCCAAATGAAGTCAGGAAATATGGGGGGACAGAACTAAAGGAATGGGCATGGATAATGTGTAATAGAGTATGGAGAGGAGAAGGGTGGCCAGAGTTATGGAAAGAAGGAGTAGTGGTACCCATAGTGAAGAAAGGCAAAGGGGAGGAGGTTAAAGATTATAGGGGTGTAACGCTAATGCCAACATTGTATAAAGTATATGTAACTGTTTCGTCGGAGAGATTGAAGAAAGAAGTTGAGGAAAAAAAGATACAGCCACCGAATCAGACAGGGTTTAGAAAAGGAATGGGGGTTATGGACAACATATATGTTCTGAATTATCTGATAAATAAAAGGATTAAAAGGGAGAAAGGGACAATGATAGCAATGTTCGTGGACTTAAAGGCGGCATTCGACTCATTGGACAAAGTCGAGCTAGAAAAAGTTATGGTGAAAAGGGGGATACGAGAGGGCTTAATAAAGAGAGTATCGGAAATCTTCAGAGAGACAAAAAACAGGGTAAAGGTAGGAGAGCAAGTAGGAGAAAGTTTCTGGTTAGTTAGAGGAGTAAGGCAAGGATGTCCTCTGAGTCCACTTTTATTCAATATATTAATCTCAGACCTAGAAGAAGCAATGAAGAGAAAGGGATGGGGAGGAGTTAGGATGGGAGAAGAAAAGATATATACACTGGCATACGCGGACGATATAGTGTTGATGGCAGAGGATGAAGAAGGGATGACAGGCTTAATTACAGGATTGGAGAAATATTTAGATGGGAAAAAATTGAATTTAAATGTAGAAAAGACAAAGATAATGAGGTTTAGAAAAGGAGGGGGAAGAAAGAAAGAATTGACTGGGAGATGGAAGGGAGTAAAGTTAGAAGAAGTAAAGGAGTTTAAATATTTGGGATATACCTTGCAAATGAATGGAGATCATAGAGTTCATGTAAGAGAAAGGATAAAAAAAGCGGCAGGGATAATGAAACAGATATGGGGAATAGGAAAAAGAAGGTTCAAGAAAGACTGGAGAAGGAGAACGTGGTTATTTGATACGCTGGTATAGCCGGTAATAGGTTACGGAGCGGAGATATGGGGATGGAAGGAAAGGAAAGAGATTGAAAGTTTACATGAAAGGTATGTCAGGTGGACGCTAGGAGTAGACTGGAGGACGCCTGGATATATGGTGAGAGAAGAAGCACAGAGAGATAAATTAAGTACTAGAGCGGGTAAGAGAGCATGGCAATTTGAGATGAAGTTAAGGGAGGGGAAGGGAGGGGAGTTAGCGAAAAAGTGCTTGAAGGAGGTAGAAGAAAGGAGCGGGAGGGCAGTAGAACTAACAAGATGGGAAGAAGAAAGGAGGGAGTTTTTTAGTGCTAGAGATATAGGAGAGGGAAGTGGAGTAAGCTATGAAGAATTGGAGACAAGGTACAGGGAAAGACAATTAATGGAAAGATGGGGAATGATTGAGGAATCAAAATATAATAAATGGTATAAGTTGATAAAAAAGGCAGGAGTACCAAAGTATTTAGAAAAGGGATGGGGAGAGAGACGATGGACCAGAATAGCAAGATTTAGATTGGGAAACGAGGTAAGGGAGGGGATGTATTGGGAAAAGGAAGAGAACAGAAAGTGCAGAATATGTGAATGGGAGGAGGAAACATGGGAGCATGTATGGGACGGATGTAGGAGAGGAATGGAAGATAAAGGAAGCTGGCAAGAGAATGTGGTAAATATTCTAGGTGAGGATGGAATGGGTGAGGAGTGGATGAAGGAGTTGGAGGGGGCTAGAGGGGCGAATGAGAAAGAATGAAAGAATGGATATGGAAAAATGACAAAATGAGAATGAGATAGAAGAGAAGTTCAATTGAAGGACAAAGGAAACGGAAGTCGCATAGATTAGAAGCGTAAAGGTCTGTAAGTAGTTACATGTAGATATTATGTAATAGTATAAGTAGATTAAGATGCGGATGCGCTCTCACTCGCTCGCTCTCTCGCTTTCTCGCTTTCGATCGCTCGCTCACTCTTCGGACAGTAAATTGGCGCTAGATTAATATAGAAGTAAGGAGATAGATATAAGAGTTGATGTAAATTTTTGTAAATATTTGTAAATAGTAAGGATAAGATAATATAAAGTTTGTAGATGGTCTTGTAAGAAACGGAGGTCATGTAAACCCTTAGGGGACACATTATGAATAAAGAAGAAGACTTATGTAAAATTGTATGAGATTTGGTAGATTTCATGCTTCACGGCTCATTCTCATACATATAAAAATGTAAATTGTTAATTAAATTTGAAGTTACAGTTTACTTTGTCACACACATTATGAGAAAGACATGAAGATGGATTGCATTTTGCTATTTGCTATTTGTTGCTGGTAGAATTAGGCAGGATGGTCGACAATAATTTTCGAAATTCTCTGATGTTTCCTTGACCAATTTTTCATTTTTCCCACTCACTTATTCAGTTTAAACAAAAAGATGACTTTTCTACCATGAAAGATGACTTTTTATCAAAATCTTTGAATTTTTAACAAAATAATTAAATTTTCGACAAAATAATTAAACTTTCATCCTAAAAAGATGAATTTCCAACAAAAAAGTGTCATATTTGATATTTAAAGAAAAAAAAGATGAGATTAAAAAAAAAATTTAATCAAAAAGTCGAATTTTTAACAAGAAAGATTTTTCAGTCATGAAAGAAAAAAAAAGTTCATCTAATTTGTTGAATCTTCAAGCGAAAAGACGAATTTTCTGGACAAAAATTGGATTTTCAATCAGAAAATATGAATTTTTAACAAAAAAATTAATTTTTAAAGGAATAGTCAAATTTTCAATCAAAGAGATAAATTTTCATCTAAAAATATAAATCTTCAAAAAAAAAATGATGTCTTAAATAAGTGGTACACCAAATTTTTCAAACAGAACAGTTAAATCCTCAAACAAAGAAGAATAATTTTCCACCAAACAGTTGCTTTTTTATCCAAGAAAGATGACATTTCTACTAAAACATGAATTCTGTTTGGGTTAAAAATTCCAGTATATTCGTAGAAAATGTACTTCTTCGAAACTATTTTATATATATATATACTTTATATAATAATTTCAAAGAAGTACATTTTCTACGAATATACTGGAATTTTTAAGCCAAACAGACGAATTTTCCACCGAAAGGATGACATTCTAACAAAATTGTTACATTTTCAACCAAATATTTGCATTTTTATCTAAGAAAGATGAAATTTCTACCAAAGTACATATATTATTACATCAGAAAGAAAAATTTTCAACCAAAAATTGGTTAAATTTTCATCCGAGAGAGATTTCAGTTGACTTTCCAACACCAAAATTATTATCATTATTATTATTATCGATTAGCATTTCGAACTCGAAAGTTCATTGCCTCATCTACCCGAAAACGCCACGCATCTCTATCCTGTGCATCCTCCATCCAGTTTAAGTAATCATGTCCTAGTTCTTTTAGATCATCCCTTACATTTTTCTCCCATCTGTTTCTCGGTCTGCCTAGAGGTCTCTTACCAGTCGGTTTCCCTCTTAAAACTTACGCCACTGTTCTTTCATTGCCCATTCTTGCTACATGCCCCGCCTATCTTAATTTACGCGCTTTCATAACTCTATTAATATTTGCTGACCCGTAGAGAGCATGCAGCTCATCATTATGCAGTTTTCTCCATTCACCAGTCTCTTCGTCCCTCTTTGGACCACAGATTTTTCTAAGTACTTTATTTTCGAAAACTCTAAACCTATTCTCCACTCCCTTCGTCAGCGACCACGTTTCACACCCGTACATGACGACCAGCATTATTATCGTTTTGTAAATTCTTACTTTGATGTTTCTAGATAGCAAACGCGATTTTAGTAGCGTGTTTGCTGCATGATAGCACCCATTTCCAGCGTGCAGCCGCGCGTTGATTTCCGTTTTAATGTTATTTTCGCTAGTTATAATAGACCCGAGGTATTTAAAATCGTTAACCCTTTCGAATTTCATATTTCCGGCCATTAGATCCCCGCCTACATTACTTTGTTCGGATCTGGCGACGGTCATATATTTTGTCTTCGATTCGCTAACTTCCAAACCAATATTTTTGGCTTTTGGGATCAAGATTTCTGCATTTTTAGCTACGGTTTCTTTATCATCCCCTAGTAAGTCGAGATCATCCGCATACCCAAGAATTTGAATTATCCCATTGAGGGTAGCACCGGTCGGATTCGCTTGTACTTGTCTGACCACGTATTCTGAAATTAAGTTGAAAAGGGCGCACGAAAGTGCATCGCCTTGTTTCAGGCCATTCCGGATCGAAAACTCTTCAGATAAACATCCGTTTACACGTATTCTACCCCTACTGCCGCTTAAGCAAATTTCGATAAGTCTAACTATTTTTCTTGGTACACCCAAGAACTCTAGGATTCAGTACATTCGTGCGCGTATAATAGAGTCGTAAGCTTTTTTGAAATCGACGAATAGCTGATGGACTACTTCATTAAATTCCCATTTCTTTTCTAACAGTTGTCTAATTGTAAGCATTTGATCGCTTGTAGATCGGTTTCGGCGGAATCCGCACTGGTAATCCCCAATGATTTCCTCGGCAAAAGGAGTTAGTCTACTTAATATTACATTGGACAGGATCTTATAGCACGAAGGCACAAGTGAAATTCCCCGGTAATTGTTACAGTTCGTTTTATCGCCTTTTTTAAATATGGGAATAATAATAGAGGTATTCCATTCCTCCGGCATGCGTTCTGTTTTCCAAACTGCGCGGCTTTGTTATTTTTCAACTTCTTTATGGCCATTTCTATTTCTACATCAGTAGGATCATCTATTAGTAGATCGGCAGTGTGGATTTCACCGAGATTACCATCAACGGGGGCTTCGCGTACATTTAATAGCTTATCGAAATAGTTTTTCCATAAATTCAGTCTCTCTGTCGCATCGGTTACTAGATTGCCATTTTCGTCCCTCATTACTTTCGTTCTGCTTTGGAAGTCTTTCCTTATAAAATTAATTCCCCTGTACATCTCACGGGGGTTATTTTGTTTATTATGCGTTTCTATTGCTAGTATTTTATTCTTTTCCCACTCCCTTTTCTTGGATCTATAAAGCCTCCCGCGTGAAAAAAGTTTGCATGGCTCACGCATGGCAATAAACTTGGAAATATCTGGCTAAAGCATGGGTCACGGCTGCATGGCAGCATGATTAAAGCCTTGCTCGTGTCCGTCTTCGATGCTTAGGACACGCTAAACACAAATGAATATTTTGAAGAACATGCAAGTGATAGAGAATATTAGCCAGCGTTGAAAATTAAAATCTTAAGTTTGCCAATAGCCGACACCCGAGTGCACCGGAACGTGCACCAGGTCGTTCAAGACGTCATCTACGAGCACTTTTTTTAAAATTTAAATTGTGTCAATAGCAAAAATAACTACCAATGGTGAGTCGCCGATCAGGGTGCACCGGATCGCGCACCAGGTAGTTGAGCACGTATTCTACGAGAACTTTTAAAAAATTTTAATTTTCTCAATAGCCAAAATAACTACCAATGGTAAGTCGACGATCAGGGTGCACCGGATCACGCACCAGGTCGTTTAGCACGTATGCTACGAGAACTTTTCACAAATTTTAATTGTGTCGATAGCCAAAATAACTACCAATGGTAAGTGGACGATCAGGGTGCACCGGATCACGCACCAGGTCGTTTAGCACGTATTCTACGAGAACTTTTCACAAATTTTAATTGTGTAGATAGCCAAAATAACTACCAATGGTAGGTCGACGATCAGGGTGCACCGGATCACGCACCAGGTCGTTTAGCACGTATTCTACGAGAACTTTTCACAAATTTTAATTGTGTCAATAGCCAAAATAACTGCAAATGGTGAGTCGACTACGCAGGTGCACTGGATCGCACACCAGGCAGTTGAGCACGTATTCTACGAGAACTTTTCACAAATTTTAATTGTGTCGATAGCCAAAATAACTACCAATGGTGATTCGACGATCAGGGTGCACCGGATCACGCACCAGGTAGTTGAGCACGTTTTCTACGAGAACTTTCTCAAAATTTGAATTGTATCCATAGCCAAAACAACTGCAAATGGTGAGTCGACTACGCAGGTGCACTGGATCGCACACCAGGTAGTTAAGCACGTATTCTACGAGAACTTTTTACAAATTTTAATTGTTTCGATAGCCAAAATAACTACCAATGGTGAGTCGACGATCAGTGTGAACGTGATTGCGCACCAGTTCACTTAGCACGTATTCTACGAGAATTTGTCGAAAATTAAAACTGTGCCAACATCCAAAATAACTACCATCGGTGATTCAACGATCCGGGTGCACGGGATCGCGCACCAGGTAGCTTAGCACGTATTCTACTGAAACCTTTTTGGAATTTAAATTATGCCAACAGCCAAAATAACTACCAATTGTGAGTTCACGCTCCGGGTGCCCCGGATCGTGGACCAGACCGTTCAAGACGTCATCTATGAGAACTTTTTTAAAATTTGAATTTTTTGAATAACCAAAACAATTCCAAGTGGTGAGTCGACGACCCGGCTGCACCAGATAGTTTGTAAATTTCTGGAAAAATCAGTATGTCCCAAAATTGACATATTCTCGTGGAACTGAGGTTCCTTTAAAGTGACTTCAACCCAATGGTGCAAAAACCAAGAATTTTTTTTCTTGATTTTGGGCCTGGGACGTCTTACAACTATTTTTCGATCACAAACAAAATCTTCCCCTCAGCCGTTTTTGAAAAAAAATTGAATAACCCCATTTTTCTCGGAAATGAAGCGAGATATAAAAAAAGATAACAGTGCACAATCATTGTTTGAAGAAATTTCTACAAAAAACCCTTCATAATTTTTTATCCCACTTCGTTTACTTGAAAAATCTTAGCCTTTGGTTAACACTTAACACTTTTTATCCTTAGCTGATAACATTGTTCAAATGACAAAATATCTTCAGACAATTTGAATAATAATATTTATCTGTTATAATTTTGTATCTGATAAAAAACACGGGAAAGCGAATTTTTCCTCAAAAAAAAAAAAAATATATAATTATTTTTCGAAATACCGAAGTGAGTTGAAAAATTATAAGGAGAGTTTTTTATAGGAATTTGTCCAAGGAACAATTTGGCCCTTTTAAATTTGTTCATATCTCGCTTGTTTTTCGAGAAAAACGGGGTATTTGGATTTTTTAAAATTAAGAATTGACTCGAAAACGGCTCTAGCAAAGATATTGTTTTTCATAAAAAAAAATAGTTGTAAAAAATTTCCAGATACAAAACAGAAAGAACAATTCTTAGTATTTGCACCTTTGAGTTAAAGTCATTTCAGCGGAACCGTAACCGTGACCTATTTTTGTGAAATGAAAAACTGAATTTGTTAGACCTGAAGGTTGTGAATACCGTGAAGTCAATTCCATAGAAACATTCTTTTTTTATTTTATTCTGTAGTCATAGACGTCATAGATACACATAAATGTCCTACATTCAGAGAGACTGAACAACAAGTTTTAATCTATCTCGAAGAAAATAATAATGAAGTGGGTACTCTTACAATGGGTGAAGCAAAGGAGTGTCACCGTTATGGAAGAAATGGAAGCAATGCATGGATTTGAAGAGGTGGATGTGGATTCTAATGGCAAAATTTTTAAAGCTATTTTGAAAATGAGAAGCGGTAATAAGAAAATCTTTATTGCTAATGTTTTTCATTTTGTACTTGTGCTTTATTCGTTAGATATTTTATGCTTTTCATTTTAGTTTAATGTTTTGAATTATTTTTATGATTTTTATTGATTTCCAAACTAATTTTAATATTTTACCGACAGAGGATAAAAAGTTTTTAAATTCCCTTCATGTAACACCGGAGGGGGAAATACTGGGGAAGAAAAATCTCACAGCGCTTAAGAAAAAGGATACAAAATTGTCAGTAGTCAAAAAGTCGCAAAAGGAGGGCCAGTTGAACTTGAATAGAAATGTTCTAAATTTGCCACTACTCATCCCCGTGAAACCGAGCAATTCGATTTTACAAGAGCCGCTAAGACCGCAAGTGATATCCAAGTCTGCTCATAACGCGGCTACCTCTCTTGAAAGTAAATTTGTTTAGTTTTTCACTTCATTATGATAAAATGAGACATATTTTTTCAGTATTATATTATTGTAATATTATTTTATTTGTTGAAGAAACCCAAGTGTCAGGCCTACCAGTTCAAAATTTTACTAGAAGATGTAATTCCCCTCCAAACCCAACCAGTAAAATTTTTCTTAAGATAATTATGAGACTTAAATTTATCTTAAATTTTAATTTTGGGAATACTAATTTTTCCAGAAATTTATAAACTATCTGGAGCAGCCGGGTCGTCGACTCACCACTTGGAATTGTTTTGGTTATTGAACAAATTTAAATGTCAAAAAAGTTCTCATAGAAGGCTGTTGGCAAAATTTAAAGTCCAAAAAGGTTTTAGCAGAATATGTGCTAAGCTACCTGGTGCGCGATCCCGTGCACCCGGATCGTTGATTCACCGCTCGTAGTTATTTAGATGTTGGCACAATTTAAATTTTCAAAAAATTATCGTGGAATACGCGCTAACCTATATGGTGCGAAATCCGGTGCACCTCGATCGTTGAGTCACCATTTATTGTTATTTTGGCCTTTGACATAGTTCAAATTTTTAAAAAGTTCACATAGAATTCGTGCTCAACTACCTGGTGCGCTATCCGGTGCACCCGGATCGTCAACTCACCGCTGGTACTTATTTTGGATGTTGGCACAGTTTGAATTTTAAAAAAGTTCTCGTAGAATACGTGCTAAACGACCTGGTGCGCGATTCGGTGCACCCAGATCGTCAAATCACCATTTGTTGTTATTTTGGCCATTGACACAGTTTAAATTTTAAAAAAGTTCTCATAGAATATGTGTTCAACTACCTGGTGCGCTATCCGGTGCATACGGATCGTCGACTCACCGCTGGTAGTTATTTTGGATGTGAGAACAATTTAAATTTTAAAAAATTTCTCGTAGAATACTTGCTAAGCGAACTGGTGCGCGATCAGGTGCACACTGATCGTCGACTCACCATTGGTAGTTATTTTGGCTATCGACACAATTAAAATTTGTAAAA
>CAKNYM010039450.1:0-16390 GCA_932195095.1 Andricus curvator
TGAAAGTCTATGAATCTATTGTAATAGATTCAACATTTATTTTGTAGTAAAAAAAAACCATTATTTTAGTTATTCACATTATTATCCCATAACAGATACTGTTAAACTGTGTAGAGGCAGTAGTGGCGCTCTCTGTCGGATCTTTTTGGTACTACCACTTGGAAGTATATAATTACGGATGCCATCCATGCAAAAGCTTGGAAGTCGGATAGGGCTGGTCGTGGACGCCATGTTCACTCGTGAATCTCGCGCCAAATGCCAATGTTTAAAAATTCCTTTCATTTGAATAAATGTTTAAGCAGTTTGAGGTTATAATTAGGGAGACCCTGCTGAATAACATATATATTATTCAATATGATCCATAATAATGATTATCGAAAGAATCAACAATTATTTACATAGCTGTGGCTTTCTAGACATTTTAGGCTAGTATTTTTTAACATCTTATCACAGAAGACACTTTGTGAAAGTTTTCTGTCCTTCCTTCTTCCGCTCAAAAGGCAAATCCTTCCATGGGATTGCATTATGATGTTGGGTATTTTTGTCCAGCCCAGGCATAATTATTATTTGCAATTACAATAACGCATTCAACAGAATTATTAATAATTATATTTCAAAAGTGAGGTTATTTACATGTCAACACTGATTTTACAAGTCGGCCATCTTGAAAACGTAACTTACAAGAGTTTTCTACGGTTTTCTACTGTTTCCTACTGTTTTCGACGTATATTACGTCAAAAACGTATTATACGTAGAAAATACTCGAGTTACGCGTAACTGACCAACCCTGCAGTGCCTGCCCCAGGCAGGCAGACAGAGGTGTGAAAGCACCATAAACTCGCAGAGCATGCGCAGAAACGTTATCACGTAACTTTAGCGTTTACTGTATGCTACGGAACACTACGGAACGATATGCAAAATCTCCATAAAGTTTTGCCGCTGTAACGGAACCACAAAGCTTGCACGAATCAAGAAGCTTAATTTAAAAAATTCTGAACGATGATTGGCCTCGTCTCCACGTTTCCAAAATGGTGGTCGTTTGACGTCGCACGAGTTGAACGCATTTTCGTGTCTGAAGTGGCGTCATTGGAGACCATAGTTTCTTGGATCATGGTCACAGGTTTGTGCTTTGTCCCGTTTATTTTTATGCCCACGATTACATGCATTTGTTTTGGTGTATTTAAAATCGTTTGAATTAGGTACTGGATTGCAAGGCGAATTTCGTACTTGAAATAATTATTTTCTTGAACAAAGTTGTAAGTATCTCATATTATTCATTAGGTAGGGTGGGGCGAGATGGGTCACTCAATTTTCTCGTAGTCTTATCAGTTTTTTTGTAAGCGTGTGTTTTGTATTAAATTAGAAAGAATGTTATTATGCATGTTATGAAACTTCTTTTTAAAAAAATGTCGCTTAATGTTGAATAAATTCAGAAAAACGAGTGGTGCTTACTCAGAGAGTTTATTTGTTAAACTTTAAGTTGTTAACAGATTTTTATATAATGGTGAAACAGAAATGGGTGAAATTTTTACTTTACTTGAAATTAATATATGGGGCAGAATGAGCCATCTCTTACTATACATTGACCTAACCTTTTTGTGTAGCAGTCAGTAGGTTAGGATCACTGATGTATAATACACTGGATGCAGGATTCAATGGAACGATCTGTGCCTACTTGAAGGCGTCGGAGCCGCCATTTTTTAGGGACGTTTTGGTTTGGGGCAGATCGGGATATGCGGGAGATTCAAATGTAGTATGGAAGAGAACACAAAAATATTAATAAAAATCATGTAAAATTTAGTTTATTGTCAATGAGTTAATCGACTAAAACTGGAAACTAAATAAAACTTAATAAAAAGTAATTACATAAATAAAAATAATTTAACAGTACAAAAAAAGGAAAGTCGATGGGATTTAAAATTGGTGGAATACACATTTTCTAAACAGGTGGTTTAGAATATTTATTAATTGAATTATTATGAATCCTGATAAAACCTGCAATTTAGCTAAAATTGCTAGTTTTTAATTAAAAATTCAAATCTTTTTTGTTGAAATATCGAACTATGTATTATATTTTTCAATGAGGATTTATCTTCTTTAGTTGAAATTCGGTTAAAAGTTGAACAATTTTTGTTGAAAATTTATGGTGGAAAAAATGTTCACAAAAAAGTACAACATTTCTGTAACTGTAATTCTTGGTTAAAACATGTACTTTTTTGTAAAAAAATGTACAAAATTTAATAAAAAAATACAGTTAAATACAAATGGTTAATTTTTTCTTGTATTTTCTTGTAGAAAAGCAAAAAAAAATTAACAAATGAAGTATAACTTTCAACAATTTGTATAACTTTTTATTCATAATATGCGTTTTAATTTGACGTAAAAATCTACAAGGTATTACAGAAAACTACAGGATTTCACATTTTTTAATTTGCGTGTTTGACATCATAAAAATCTTTTAATTGTACGTAAAATTATTGTAGAATGTTACAAATCTTTACAGAAAAATAGAAGATTTCACCAAAGTTGAAATATTGGGAGACTGTACTTCAAAATTGTGTTGTATATACTAGTAGTTTATTCTAGAAATTTACAAATTTCAAAAAAAAAAAAAAAAAAAAAAAAATACAAACTATACACTTTTAGAATCCACATCAAAGTTTCGACTTGTACTTTACTCTCAATTTTTGTAAGATATGGTAATATATAACTTTCTACAAGAAACTACAATAAAAATAATTTTTCACTTTTACCAAGAAGTTTTGCTATTATAATAAATCACAACGAATTGTAGTGCGATTATTGAAAATGGAACAATTATTGATTTTACAGGAAGATTCTGAACATATTTTAACGTTAAAAATATAAAGTTTTCAATTTGAAAGCCTCAGTAGTTAAACAAATGTAAACTTTTGATTGAAACTTCATAAACTATTCTTAATTCTAAAATAATTTCAAATTAATAAATTTATAATTAAACGCTTTTATTTTTTCCAAATCCTATTCAAATATTGTTTCAATCTAAAATATTCCATTTTTGACAATTTAATTTGAATTTTTTTAAAGAATGAAGATTTTTTTGGGATATTCAGCAATATTTTACTTTCTATACAATTTTAATTGTCCTATTTAACAAATTTTTAATATGTAAGTGAAGTTATTGAATTTTGATGCATAAATAACAATTGAACAATTATCAATTAAGAAAAAATTTGAGTTAGTTTGAGAGATATTCACAAGTTTTAAGAAGATCCAAACTTAATTTAAAACTGGACAAAATTTCGAGAAATAAAAAACTATATTTAGATTTTTCAACATTTCGAATTTATGGATTTTTAAAGGTTTGAAGAAAACAAAATAATTTTTAAGTTTGCTGAGAAGATTTAGAATTATTTTTTATTTTGAAAAATTAATAATAAGAGCAAAATTAAAAAAGATTGTATGTAAACAGAATGCAGATGTTTGAAAATTTGAACACAAAATTGATAAGCTTTTTAAGAATTTTGAAAGGTTTTAAATGAATAAAAGAGTCTCATTTTTTTAGTTAATTTTAAAAGAATATTTAATACAATTTTCAAAAAAGAATCAAGATGATTTTAAGGTAATTTTTTTACTTTTGCAGGATTTTCAAAAAATTGTAGGAAAAATTCGAGTTGCTTAAAATGATATAATTACAATTTTTTGTTTGATTAATTCTTCAATTCACAGCACTGAAAATGATTGCTTGTATTTCTGTTTTTTTTTTTAAATCTTTTAACTGTACAGTGTATAAAAGTTAAAATTTAAAATTTTGCAGTTTAACGACTTTTAATTTAAAAAATTTCATTTGAAAAGAGCTAAAAGCTTCCATTTTATACGCGTAAATTATTAAGCGTTTGAATTAAGCAAATTTCAAGGTTCAATTTTGTAAGTTTAAAATTTTTAAAAATTTAACTTTGAGTGCTCGAATTTGAATTCTAGTTTTTGTAACTTCAACAAAAAAAAAGTTTATCTTCAAGAGTTCGAATCTTTTAATTTCAATGACCGTGATCAATTCTTTCTCAATTGTTCAATTTTTATTTGCAGTCAGGAAGTTGTTCTTTTTCGAACTAGGATGACAAATATTGAGAATATTGAAAAAAGATAATTTTAAATGGCATATATATGGTGTCCAATCAATTGCTACATGTATATATGAAAAAAAACTTCAAATTTAAGGTTTTTTTGGTGTTTAATAAGGATTTTTCATTATTGTGTTTTAATATTTTACCATTGCTTTAAAGTTTAAACATAGAAGCTTTTTTGTAATAGCGATCAGGTACACATCTTAATTTAAAATTATCTCATTGCAATATTCTGAATATTTGTCATCTTAGGTCGAAAAAGAACATTTTTTTGGCTGCAAAACATGTAAATTCCTGTAGATTCTTGTAGTTGTAAATTCTCGTAGAAAATTAAAACTACAACAAAATAAAACAATGTACAAAAAAATACAATAAAAGTACGAAATTCGTCTCAATAATAGAAAAAAGTTATACTTTCCTGTAATTTTGGTTGTAATTTTGGTTGTAATTTTGGTTATAATTTATTGTATTTATTTGTAGATTGCTGTAAAAATAGTTTTAGATTTCTGAACTTTCTTGTAAAAATTTTTCCACCAGGGAAATTAATCTTCTTGATCAAAAATTACCCCTTTGTTTAAAAATACATAATTTTATTTGAAAATTCATATGTTTGGTTAGAAATTTACTTATTTTGTTGGTTGACAGATAACGTTTTTATAAAAAATCCATATTTGCTAGTTGAAAATTCAACTGATTTGTAAAAATGGATCTTTTTGGATTAAAAAGTCAACAATTTGCTTGAAAAATAACCTATTTTGTTGAAAAATCGTCTTTTCTAATGAATTCTACTGTTTTTTATATTAAATCTTTTTATAGTCAGAAAAATTGAACCATTTTGTTAAACGTTGAACTACTTTCTTAAACATATATATTTTTGTTGAAGATTCATAATTTTGGTGGAAAATTCGTCTTTTTGGTAAAAAAATCCTTCTTTTTGGTCACTTTTTTGACACATTATTGTTACTTTTCGGTTACTTTTTCGAGAGAAGTATGGTTACTATTTTACTATTTTTTTAAGCTTGAGCAGTTCTGAGCCCTGTATATATTTATACCTTATACCAGACATGCCCAACTCGGGGAAATTTCCTCCGGGAACACATGTTCCGCGTCCCCTACTCTTTCTCCTAGAGAGCGGGAGTGGTGGTAAACGCTTGCGAGAATCTCTCCTCTGTGACGTACGCGTCTACCACGCGCATGCGTCTACCACCACTCCCGCTCTCTAGGAGAAAGAGTAGGGTACGCGTAACATGTGTTCCCGGAGGAAATTTCCCCGAGTTGGGCATGTCTGCCTTATACTTTTTTCTATGTAATGTTTATTGAACATTAATTCAAAGTTCGTATTCATGAATTGCATAATATTATTGGCATTATTATTATACCATTGAGCCATTTCCCTTTCGGGGTAGGCGTGACTTGCTCGGTTGGAAAATAGTTTTGGGTATAATATTAATATTACTAATTATTTAACTTACGCACATGCCACAAGAGTTTTATTCCTTTTTTTACTAGGAATCTAATCTTAAAATTGATTTGTATACAACATCTTGCGTAATAAAGCGTATTTCAGAAAAGGGGATTCTACCTCCGATCTCTCTAGTAGCTCAATGGTGGGAAGGGTACAACTGTGCACGGAGCAACTGTGCACATGCCATCTGTGCACGTCTACATTTTGACGTGCACAGTTGGGAGTCTCCCATCTGTGCACGTAAACTGTTGCTAGGGTGCAATCTGTGCACGACTAAATTTTGACGTGCACAGTTGGGAGTCTCCCATCTGTGCACGTGAATCGTCGCTAGAGTACCATCTGTGCACGTCTAAAAGTCGACGTGCCCAGATGGTACCCTCCCAACTGTGCACGTCTTAAATAATACGATCAGATTTTAAAATAGCAAGTCCACGTGCACAGATGGGATACTCCCAACTGTACACGTGCACACATGGAATACTCCCAACTGTGCACGTGCACAGGTTGGAGACTTCCAACTGTGTACGGAGCAACTGTGCACGTCTTAATTACTGAGATAGGATGCTCAACTTACAAGTCCGCGCGCACATATACGAGACTCGCAATTGTGCGCGTATAATTAATAGGATCAGACTTTTCATTTAAAAGTCTACGTGCATAGAGGGTAGCCTACCTACTGTGCACGTTTTTATTAATATGATTAGATTGTTAACTTATAAGTCCACATATACAGATGGCACCCTCGAAACTGTGTACGTCTTAATTAATAAGATAAGTTGCTTAACTTGCAAATATGCGTGCATATGTGGGAAACTCCCAACTGTGCGCCTATCAGTTAATAGAATTAGACACTCTATTTAAAAATCCACGCACCTAGATAGTACCTTCCCAACTGGGCACGTCCCAATGATTACGATCAGATTTTCAACTTACAAGCCCACGTGTACAGATGGTACCATCCCAACTGTGCGTGTATCAATTCATACCCAGCGGACACATTTTTTAACTGTTTCGTAACAAAAAGGTCACATTTATACATAACATTGTTGCAATCGTGTCCCATAACAATTACAGAACATAAAGGTCACACTGTTCTGTAACATTTTTACTATCAGTTCTGGAATTCTTCCATGTAACTGATATATCATAGAGTGATAGAACTGTTACGTCACTAGAATGTCACACGTGTTACAGAAACGGAACATAAAGGTCACACGGTTCTGTAACACTGTTACTATGAAGATACGTAACAGTTCTGGAATTTTGTAATGTAACTGATATATTACAGAGTGATAGAACTGTTACGTCACTAGAATGTCACACGTGTTACAGAAGCGGAAGATAAAGGTCACACTGTTCTGTAACACTGTTACTATGATGATAGATAACAGTTCTGGAATTCTGCGATGTAACTGATATGTCACAGAGTGATAGAACTGTTACGTCACTAGAATTTCACAAGCGTTACAGGAATGTAACATGATGGGCACACTGTTCTGTAACGCTGTTACCGTGAGGATACGTAACAGTTCTGGAATTCTATATAATGAAACAAGTAATCACAGGGTGATATAACCGGTACGTCACTAGAATGCCGCACGTGTTATAGCAATGGAACATGATGAGCACAGTGTTCTGTAACGCTGTTACCGTAAGGATACGTAACAGTTCTGGAATTCTGTATAATGAAACAAGTATATCACAGGGTGATATAACCACTATGTTACTAAAATGTCACACGTGTTACAGCAATGGAACATGATGGGCACACTGTTCTGTAACGCTGTTACCGTAAGGATAAGTATCAGTTCTGGAATTCTGTATAATGAAACAAGTATACCACAGGGTGATATAACCGCTACGTCACTAGAATGTCGCTCGCGTTACAGCAATGGAACATGATGGGCACTTTGTTCTGTAACGCTGTTACCGTAAGGATACGTAAAAGTTCTAAAATTATGTAGTGTAACTGATATATCACAGGGTGTTATAAGGGCTCACTCACAAAATGCGTGATACGTTTAGGGGTGTGGGGGATTCTGTCGAAGTACCATTCTCCATGTTAAGAACAATGAAGAAAGTTTCACGCGGGGGAGGGGGGGGGCAGAAGTTCCTGAAAAATGTATCACGTATTTTGTGTATGGCCCCTAACCGCTACGTCACTAGAATATCACACGTGTTACAGAAATGGAACATTAAGGCCACACTGTTCTGTAACGATTTTAGACCAGTTTTGAGCCGACTGTTGGACCTTTCATTTTCAAATTCGCCTGCTACAATTTTTTAAACTCACCTTCTCATAATATGTTGAAAATAAAAAAAATTGAATATATTTCTGAGAGGAACATTTTTCAGAAAAAAGCGTGGTCGAGATTTTGTCATGAACGTTCAAGCGGTTTGATGGAGTAATTGGCTAAGGCATCGGCTAGGTACATACGCGTTAGGTAGTTTATGTATGGTTCAAATCTCCAGCGAGTGTAATTTTGGAGCGGGTTTAAGTGCGCGATTATAGGTGTAGGGGACGCGAGTGAAATTGTGTTATTTGAAATATGAACTGAGTGCAACGATAACACAAAAAGCATTTCTTTTGTCACATATACTTGTAGCACTGTTATGGAATTGTTACAGAACGACCACAGAAAAAATTGAAATCGTAATAGTGTTACATATGTGTTACGACACTATTACAGAACAATGTTACTATGTATTCCTGTTCCTAAATTCTACTAAGAATATTTTTTTAAATATAACGCTGTGCCGGGGTTGTTGCAGATCTCTGACAGAACATAGTTCTGTAACAGCGTTACAGAACTGCCAAATCACTGTGCTTGTGGGCTTTTAAGATGAAAATCTAATTGCAGCAATTAAGATATGCACAGTTGGGAAGTTACCATCTGTGCAAGTGCACTTTCGGGTGACAAATGATTTTATTAATCGAGACGTGCACAGTTGGAAGGGTACCATCCATACACGTTTTAAGTAAAATTGATGATTTTAACACTTGTAAGTGAAAAATCTGATTGCATTAATCAAGACGTGCAATGTCGGGAGCCTCTCACCTGTGCACGTGGACATTTAAGTCAATAATATGTTCGTATCAATTGAGACGTGCCCAGTTGGGAGTGTTCCATCCGTGCACGTGTACAGTTGGGAGTATCCCATCTTTGCACGTGCACAATTGGGAGTCTCCCATCTGTGCACGTGGACTTGTAAAATGAAAAATATAATCGTATTGATGGAGACGTGCCCAATCGCTAGGGTACCATCTGTGCACGTCTAAATTTGGACGTGCACAGTTGGGAGTCTCCTATCTGTGCACGTAGGGTACCATCTGTGCACGACAAATTCGAGACGTGCACAGATGATCCGTTGTCGAGTTGTGTCTGTGGCCAATAACGTGCACAGTTGTACCAGTGGCCATCGACGTGCACAGATGGGCTCGTGCAAAGTTGCTCCGTGCACAGTTGTCCGTCACCCCTCAATGGTTAGAGCACCTTACCGGAAATCAGTTGATCTGGTGTTCGAATCCCAGCGGAGTGAAAGGAGATCTTTTTTTCTGAATAAATTTATTCCTTTTTCTCTTTTAAATTATTATCATTTATATTATAATTTACATTCATTTTGTAGTTATAATATCCATTAGTCATATTTACAATTTCATCCCACTTTATTTATCCGCAGAAAAATTATTTTGTACAAATTGGTAGCTTTTAAAGGTTCCAATACGTGTTTGACAATTCTAACGTATACATGTTTTTAGGATATTACAATTATTATATTGTTCACTTGTAAAAACTTCAAAGTTTTATTGTACTTTTCAAGAGAAAAATAAATAAATATTCTAAGCCATATGTTTACAAAATGTGTATTCCGCCAATTTAAAATCCCATCGACTTTTCTTTTTTTGTACTGTTCGATTATTTTTATTTATGTAATTACTTTTTATTAAGTTTTATTTAGTTTCCAGTTTTAGTTGATTCACTCATTGACAATAAACTTACATGATTTTTATTAATATTTTTGAGTTCTTTTCCATACTACATTTGAATCTCCCGCATATCCGGATCTGTCCCGAACCAAAACATCCCTAAAAAATGGCGGCTCCGAAGCCTTCAAGTAGGCACACGCGTTTTCCATTGAATCCTGCATCCAGTGTATTATATATATATATATATATATATATATATATATATATATCAGTGGTTAGGATGGAATTTTTCATCGTATCAGATTTTGCACTGTGTTAATATTATGGTGCATTTGGTGCAAACATATTTAAACAAAGATTCTAGTGGACAAAAATGCCCAGAAAAAAGTATGACACCTGCATTGTTATGTCTGTATTAGAAAATAATATAAGTTGTCGGCAACCAGAAGAGAAGCACTGTTTTTTGGTATATTTCTCAAATAAATTTGCTAGAAAACTCATAAAATGCTATAAAGATAAGAAAAATATTGTTGTGGATGGCAAATAGGGCAAACAGATGAAAAAACTGCTTAAAACCCCAACATATTTTAAATACAGCACGAACTGAGTTCATAGACGAGTCGGATGAGTCTATAATAGTCACGGAATAATAATGAGACCGATCTCCGTACATGCGTTCTGACTGCGGTAACTGCACCTTTATTGCCAAGTTCAGACGTTTCGAATCAGCACTATATGCCAGTCGGTTATGCGCACTGTGATCTGCTATCTCATTTTCTCCCGCGAGAAGTGTGCGAGTGAGCGCCAGTGGATGACAACAACGACAGCAATTGAAGTTATATCAATTTTTTGCAACTTTGCAAAGTCAAGTAAGTCGGTAAATTAAGTAATCAAGTGGCCAAACATCCTACTGGAACAAAAGTACAAAGGATTAACTTTGTTTACACCTAGCACGGTACATGAATATATCTTGTTTTCTGAAAATATAACTTTTCTATTTTTGGTTGAAAGTTTATAATTTCTAGTTGAAAATTCATGTATTTTACTGAAAATTAATCTTTATGGTTGATAATATTTACGGGAACATAACCTCAGTTTTCAGTTTTCATTAAACTTGGCGCTCACTCGCACATTTCTCGCGGGAGAAAAGGACATAGATCACAGTGCACATGTCCGACTGGCCGTGTAGTACTGATTCGAAACGTCTGAACTTGGTAATGAAGGTGCCCTTACCGGAATCAAAAATCAAGGCGCTTTGTGCAGCATAATCGGTCTCCTTGTTATTACTCCGTGATAATAGTGTTTGGAAGTTATTTTACTTCACTCAACTCGCGATTCTAGGCCGTCCGATCTTCAGCCGGCTTCACGCTTGGTTGCTTCTGTCTCGCCCCCCCCCCCCCCCCTGAGCATTTGCCCTTGACGGCCTATACGCTCTGATGGTTGAAAGTTTATTCAATTTTTCGATATTATGGCTGAACAAAAGAAAAGAACTTCTCTGTTAATGAGCAAAAAATACCTAGTTTTGCAAGAAATTTGAGTTCAGAAAGAAAAAATCAATGAAATCTGCTAAGAACGCTGAATTAGAGGCCCCTTTATTTAAATGGTTTATCCAAAAACGAGACTCGGGTCAACCGATTTCGGCAATGATGCTACAGAAAAAAGCTCGAATTTTCAATGAACTTCTAAGGGGGCCAGCAACCTTTAAAGTAAATTGTTAAAAATGTATGCATTCGAAGAAAAATACTGAATTTAACACTAATTTTCACCAGTTAACTGGTTGATGCATGATTTTTAAATTCCGAAAAACAATGATACATAACCTCATAGAATGACAGCTGTTGATATTATTGCCTGCAGGAAATATTTATATTCAATTTATATTTATTTATATTTTTTCTTATCAATTTGTTTCGTTAATTTTTTCTAATTGTATTCTGCGCATTCCGGACACTAAGGTGCCGGGTTCAGAAATTACATATGCTGTCCTGAGTGTTGACATGAAAAAACGCATCCGATTCTGGGCCGCCCAGACCCGAGGCCGGCCCAGAATCGCGAAAGTCTATCGTAAAATTTTTATATTTATTTCTGTAATACAATTATTGAAAGGTACGTAGATATAAACCTTTTTTCTACTGAATATTTGTAAAGTGAGTCAGTGTAGAGGTTAGGATTAAGGATTACATCATTTAACTTCAAATACTTTAAATGTCCTATACAATTTTTGAAAAATATGTGTAAGGTATGTTTTCGTGTAATAATATTCTAATTTCATAATATTCTAATTCATAAATAATATATATGTAATAAGTCATTTCATGAATTGGCTCATTCTCCCCAATACGTGGGTGATCCCGCCCTAGGCTTAGGGCGATATGCGCCAAACGCACTACTTTTTTATTTTGATTTCTAATCCCGCATACACTTTTTGATTTACTTTTAGCTTGGCAAAATTATGATTAAAAATGTTTGTAGAATATATATAACGACTCATTTCAAGCAATTAATTGCAGATTTCAAATACTGACGTGAAAAAGACAACTATGCACATCTAGCCCCACCCTACCCTATGTAAAACGTCAAAAAGCTTAATATATAATTTATAATTCTTGAAAAAATGAACACTAGAACGACCAAGTGGGTCATTTTGACCCATTTGCTTCTTCTCGTTGTTGCTATTCCTCATATGGGGCATAATTTCTGAAGTGTACCCACCTCGAAAATGAAAGTTGTCCGATCGGGCTAAAGATTGGCCCAATTGTAGTCCTATTAGATAGTACTCCTCACACCAAAAATTAATTCATTTTGATAATTATTTATCAAAGTGGAGGGGTACAATTTTTGGGTTTTTTAAGCAAAGCCTTAGGTTCAAACGTTTGTAACTTTTGTCCTATTGCCTCAAATACAATTTCACTTCAGATATTTTCGATAGATTTTTTCACAAACTTTCTGGTGGTGATCACGATTTTTGAAAAAAGTCAAAATTTGACCCGAATTTTTGAAAATCAAAAATAAATTTGACTTTTTTTCAAATACGGGCAGTTTTTTTTTCTTCAAATAGTTTTAAACGAAAGCTGATATTTTTTCCTATAAGACCCCCAATTTTCAGAGTGGCAAATTAATTCGTCTTTGAGTAATAGAACGATACGTAAACAAGATGCCGTGATAGGGCGGGTAGCGCGCGTTTTCCCCTAGTGCGCTCACGCCGAGGATCTTTGTGCAACGCTTTAGTGCCAGTTTTTCAAGTTCAGTAATATTATATGGTAATATTATGTGTCTTTCTGTTCGATTTTTTGGCGATAGTTTCAACAGTTGTTTTCTTTGCGTGCTTGAGCTCTCCATCTTTTTTATAATAATTCACCACAGTGAATATTGTAGCTTGGTCGTTATTCCAGTGGAATGATTGCGCTGCATTCTGAATTATGAATGCGTAATTCTCAGCGAAATCGAAGCAAATCAAAAACTCCCCGGACAATAAATTTTCCTTCAGGTTTTTGAGAAAAGATGATTGCTCCTTTGAAATAAAGTGATGAGTTTTTAATTTCAACAGCCTTTCACAGAAATCATCTAGGAATTCATCAGTATCCATTACCAGAGTTTTGAGACTACATTGGTCGGTCTGTAACCAAATTTCAAATCTCACTTCATTGATACAATGTTCATCAAAAGCTTTTGTGATGTTATCTTTCGAGTTCGCAGTACCTGGACAGTTTTCACACTCTCCTAAATGACAGGAACTTGAAGAGTTAGGACATACAATAGCATCCAGACAGTCGTGATAATTTGTGAGCACCATGTCAGTATCCTCTGTTAAATGTTGAATATTTATTTCATTCAACATCAACTTGACATTCTCATGATGCACGCAAACGCACACATTATGAGTGCCACTGCTTCCTGCTAGAACACAATGACGAGGTCTGAGTTTTGTGAATTTCGCAATACTGATCTTCAGGCCTACGCGTTCTGACGTAAATTGAGCATATAACTCGTTGAGATTACACAGTAGTAACCTTTTCTGAACATGTGAACGAGTTCCATCATCATTCTTGATCGACACAAAGTCTTTCATCCCTGGCATCATTCGACTTATGTCATCGCGTTCATAAAAGGTTTTCACTAGAGTTTCAGTTTCAGGAGTCAATTCTTTTCCTCTTTTTGGATTCGGAAGCGTAAGAATTCCATGCTCTGAAACTAATTTTTTGACAGTTCTTGCTTTTCGCTCTGATGTATTGAACACCTGCATCAGTTTTCTGCGTCCCCAAGATTTTGGCGCAAGCGAAAGAAGTTGAAATTGTTCTTGAAGATCTTTAGAGGCATTGCATTTTTCGATGATTTGACCAAGTACTTCAACACCAGCTTTATGATATTTGATTTCACACTGCAGCTTGGTGTCCAAGACATCTAAATCTTCTTCGCTGTCACATAGCTGATCTTCATCATCGTCAGAAATCATTTCATGATCCTCAGTATCTACCTTATCTCTACCAGAAGGCTCTGCAACATCTCCAGAGTTCAAGGATGATGTTCCCGCTGAGTTGGTATCTACATGAACTGCAAATTCGAGCTCCTTCTGGTAGTGTAGGCAATTTCAAACGCAAGTCCTGGGAAACACAACGGAGTTTAAGCTTAGTTGATTTATGCCTCACTGTTTGAAAAGGATTAATACATCTACTCTTCCAAATTTTAATCACTTTTTCAGAGGGCATCGTGCAAAAAGTATTTTTTTCAAATTGAAAAAGAGATTTTTAGATAAGATTGACCAAAGTCACGATATTTCCAAAAATACAATTATAAGAATAATAGATAAAGGATAATAAGAATGAGAAAATGAAGAAAAAAATAAATTTACGTACAAACCTGCTTCGATAAACTCGATTTCAGATCAAATCTGCTAGTAAAATACGAATATTAAATTCCAGTTTCTTATACTGTTAAAAATTATCTTCTCTTGTGAGAATCACAACCATCTAGTGGCAGATAGCCGTCTAGTGGCAGAAGTAGGAAGTGAAAAATGTGCGGGTAAATTCAAAAGATATATATTCTCACTTCTAATTTTTAAAGCATATTCCCAATTAATTTTACACTGACCGTAATGCAGGCCTTGCTAATTCACCCTGAAAATGCAGAGAGCAGTTATTCTAGTAGCATATAATATTACTTAACTTGAAAAACTGGCACTAAAGCGTTGCACAAAGATCCTCGGCGTGAGCGCACTAGGGGAAATCGCGCGCTACCCGCCCTATCGCGGCATCTTGTTTACGTATCATTCTATTACTCAAAGAAAGTTTGTGAAAAAATCTATCGAAAATATCTGAAGTGAAATTTTGTTTAAGGTTATAGGACAAAAGTTACAAACGTTTGAAACTAATGCTTTGCTTGAAAACCCCAAAAATTGTACCCCCTCCACTTTGATAAATAATTATCAAAATTAATTAATTTTTGGTGAGAGGAGTACTATCTAATAGGACTACAATTGGGCCAATTTTTAGCCCGATTGGACAATTTCATTTTCGAGGTGGGTACACTTCAGAAATTATGCCCCATATACTGAACACGGATTGAATCGTTTTAGTAAATTTTAGTACTTTCATGAGAGAAATGTAGCACTGTGGTTTCATGTCATAGTGGCTAATATTACTGTCAAAATATATCATGTGTACCTTGAACGACCACATGGGTAATTTTGAATCATACATGTTTTTTCACCTTCACGCAAAATAAACCACATAACACTGAAATATTCACCAGATACTACGTGCTGGAATCTTCATACAGATTTAGGAGGTAGTCTATAACTGTCCTATCCTTATTTTTTCTGAGAGTCATTAAATAAGTAATTAGTTTGAATTTGGGGAACTCAAGTACATCCCTGCTTTTTACCTGTTCCGCTCAGAGTTGCAAATCAAAAAGTGTAGTGAATGAATTCAGCACTTCCTTCGAATATGAATCTCATTCGCGTCAAGAGGTTGCGGAATTCCGAGCTTCAGGAATCAGGATCACTGATTTCGAATGCATTTATGGAGAACTCGTATGCATGCTTTAAGCTTTCTCAGCATATGACCGTAGATGAACTGTATTCCTGCAAATACTGCTGTCCATTTCTTCAGCTTATGCCTAGTAGAGACCCTTATTTTATGCGAAGCGCATAATCGTATAATGTCTCAAAATTGAATATTACTGGAAATCTTTGTGATTTATGAAGTTTCTAATATAAATAATTAAGATTCGTCATCGCATAAAAATGCATAATTTGTTTTCGTCGCATAACATTTTAATTTTCGCATAATTTTGCAAACATTCGATTTCTGTACGGAAAATTTTGTTTAATTGGTAACAATTCCTATACTAATGTTGTTTGAAAATAAATTAAAGCAGATTAAATTTGCTTAAAAACTAAAAAAAAAAATTGATTCTAGCTTTTACAGAACATCAGTTATAGTCTCTTATAGCAGGATACTTCTTGTGGAACTTTATTATAGATCGAATTTTTTATTTAAAACTTATTTTTTATGTATTGCATTATTTTTCACTATTTTCTTTAACGTTTGCGCTTTGCATAGAAAATCGTCAGAAGACAAGGTTTAAAATCGTAATTTAGAGAAACTGTATACATCCTTTATTGTTACTTTATACCGGGTGTCCAAAAAGTCCCGGGACGGCTAAATATTTCCTCAGGTAACATATTTTTCAGGGCGGTCAAGGTCATTCTTGAAGGAACTTTCAACAAGGAATTCAATGGTGGCCTTTATTTTGATCTTGATCATGACCTTCACGGTCATTTCAAGGTCAAATTGATATTTTTAAATGGGAACCTCTATTTTTGACCCCGGGAACTGAGAGAGCGGAAAATTTTACGTCCAGATATGACCTTGACAAATCGAAAATTTGACCTGG
>CAKNYM010039451.1:0-13436 GCA_932195095.1 Andricus curvator
AAATATTTGTGAAGTCTTTTAAATCTATCTGAAATCTTTGCGAAACCTTCATAATTTTTGCGGAGTCTTTGGGAAATTATTAAAATTGTTGTGGAATGTTTAAAATCCACCTGAAATCTTTACGAAATTTTTAAAGTCTTTGCCAAATTATTGAAATCTTTTTGAAAACTTTGTGAAATATTTGGTAATATTTGTGCAACTTGTGAAATCTTTGGAGAATCATTGATATCTTTGTGAAATCTTTGGCAATATGAACTTTATACCTGTATTTATTATTTATTATTATTCAATATTTACTATTCATCGTTTATTCATTATTCATGATTTATGTACAATTTTTGCATAGTAAAATATTATTATACTTTGTACAAATTGTGCCATTCTATGCCCCTGTTCCCCTCTAGAAAAAAAGGCTCCACCGCTTCTGGACCAACTAGCCTAATTTTACAGGAAGGTCAAAAAACCTTTCTAGAGGAACAATTTCCAACAGATTAAGTAACATATGTTTTTTTTTTCGTGGAGGACATGGATCAGTTTAATAAAAATTGTCTGAAAAATAGATTCCGCTCCATAGGCAATCATGAAATAATTTAATGAAAATAGCGATAGACTTATCACCGTTCAGCATTCCCTAGTATTACAAATGTAAAAAGTACATGAATTGTTTAAAAAATCATATAAAATACATATTTTTATTTATTTTATAAGTAAATAGCTACTAGTTAACAGAAAAAAAGTAACTGTGAGCCAGTACACGTCAGGATTATCAGAATTCGCAATTTTTCGTTCGATTTTAATGAAACGTGGGAAAATTATAGTGTTATATAAGAGACATTTTCGCTCCAAAGGATTTTTTTTATTTTAAAAAGTTTGGGAGTTACGCAACATTGAATTTTTGGGTTGAATTTTTTTGAGTTATCGACATTTTCGGAACGGATGATTGAAGTTTGTAGAAATTTAAAGGTATTAGGCATGAAATTGAACATTTTTGACTATACAATTTTAAATACAAAATTGTGAAATTTTGCCTGAAAAAAAGTCTAAACAAATTTTTATTCAATTTTTCGTGAAATTCGACCCTTATGATTTTTGATAAATTAGGATATAAAGATTCCTTATGAAATCGCCTTTCATTAAAAAAAATTAATGGAAATTCTTCTGGCTCCACTGATATCGATATTTTAGTGAGACCATTCGCTGCGTTGCGTTGTGCTGCCAGTGCGGCCACTCACAAATGATAGAAGTTGCAAATTTTGTTTTATCTTCTTGGAAAGTTTTTTGTCATGCTCAGCGTGGTTTGGGCTTAATAGTTAAGAGTGCGTGAAATGAAAAAAATGGTGTCTCGTAATGATAATTGTTATAAACAAGTTCTATTAACAAACACTGAATATTATAGATTGCACATTTGTGAAGGATATTTCGGCATTGATATTACTTAATTTCAACGAAAAAGTGATACTTGATGACAAAAATATGTCTCCCGATATTATTTGTTAATTTCAGAAACAAATTATGTAAACAAATTCCATGTGTGGACATTTGAAGTAAAAAAACGTCATTCCATAAATGTCCCTAAATTATATTGCCAGTAAGGTTTAGTGTTAGAAATATATTATTCGATATTATTTTTAAATTTAGAAACAAATTATATAAACAAATGTGCGAGGTAGACATTGACAGGCATAAAATCATGTCACTGCTAAGACTGGCTCACAATTGTTTATACAATTTGTTTATAAAATTAACAAATAATACTAAATGACAAACTTTCCTTTCTAAATTCTTATAAATCTCACTGGAAACATAAATAAGGTATACAATCTTCTTTTTTTAATTCAAATGTTCGAAATAGAAATTTGCTTACATAATTCATTTCTGAAGTTAACAAATAATATCAGGAGACATATTTTCGTGATAAAGTATCACATTCTCGATAAATGTAAGTAATATCAATGCCGAAATATTCTCTACAAATGAGCAATCTATAATATGCAGTGTTTGTTAATATAACTTGTTTATAACAATTATTATTACAAGTCAACAGTTTTTTCTCACTTCACGCACCACAAAGCATTAAACCCAAGCCACGTTGAAAAACGCATGGAAACAATTTTTCATGAGGAATCTTTATATCCTAATTTAACAAAAATTAAAAGGGAAGAATTTCACGAAAAATTGATTCAAAAATTTGCTTGGACTTTTCACAGGCAAAATTTTCCAATTTTTAATTAAAAATTTCATAGGTTAAAAATAGTTAGATTAGAAGTGATGTTGGAAAGCGATGCGGTTTGTCTGAGTGATATAATTTAGAAAAATATAGTGTTGGATCCTTCATTCCAATTCGAAGTTTCAAAAACTTATATTTTTCTCATCAGGATAAAAAATATTGAGTAGAGAAGTTTATAAACATCGTCATCACAAATAAAATAGCTCCAATTTCTCCTTTTCCATTTCTCTTCAGGATCTCCTTTTCAGGTTCCATTTCTATTTAAAAATTTAACTTTATGTTGATTTTTGAAAAAATTGTTCGAATTAAAAAATTAATCTGAAGTCTGTCATTTTTACCATCTTTAACATTATCGTTTTATAGTTTAAACATGTATAATTTCTTCTTTAATACCTCCGTAACTCCAAAATTTTTTGAAATTTAAAGAAATCCAATATTTGTCACAGCAAAAGGGCAAGAAAATAGATTTGAACAACTTTATTAACGACTAAATAGGCTTGGAAACCCTTTTTTGTAGGCGCATTTCGCCTGCTTTGACTAATTAAAAAAATTTATTCTAATATCTTCAATTGGTTTATACTTGTTAAAATCTTATAAATGATTTTTTTATGCAAAAAGTATTAAATTAGTTAACGATTCTTGGGTCTGTTGAAAAGTTTTCAAACCAAATTTGCTCAATAGATCCATCCCAAAATATAAAAAACTCTTAGTCAGTATTTAGATTTAAAAAAAAATTTATTTATGTAGATGTCTTGAATCACAAACCGCATAAGTGAATATTATATGAGGATAAGAACAGTTAGAAAAAAATCATATTTATATACTTTGTAAATAAGAAAAAGTTAATAACTTAATTTTTAGTAATTGGTAGTGAAAATTCTATTAGAAGCCTTGTCGGAAGTGCACCACACTTATACTTTCGAAATCGAAACCAGCGTACTATACTAAATTTTTCTAATTCGGAAGCGTATATATTAGGGTGGTCGACTTTTTTATCTGTAAACATTCGAATTTATTGGATCAACCCAGTATATATAGCATATGCGCTGGAAGTTATGAACGTTAAGATGAATGAAATTTGGTATAGATTGCTATTTCAACATAAACAATCACTTTGTGTTTTTCTTTCATAAAAAAAAATTATTTCATGATCAGATGATTAAATGGCACTTCCCTGTTTACACTTACCCGCCATTTCATGATAGTAGTAATTGAAAGTTTCAGCTAACCCCATTTTGATTAAATTGAACACTATTTTTTGTTGAAAATTGCTTCTCTATTGGACTTACATAAGCAAATTCTTCCGTTCGCGTCTTGACTGTCCTTAGTCTCATTACAAACTAAGCTCATGTACGTAAATGTGAGACAGGTCAGACCGTGGTAAAAAAAATATGAATACGTCAGTTTGTCAATTTTATATCATTAGCATTCCACATGTAAGAAATTTTGAGTGTATACATTGTCTTTTCAATCTGCATAATTTGCACTTGCAGCTCTACGATAGTTGTGCCAAGCCGTTTTAATAAAAAATTTCCAGTGGAATGAGGATGAAAGTGCCTCTCAAATTATTTTGTTATTGAATTGACAATAGATTTTGCAATTAATAAAAATTTATTTTAAGAAAATAATTTGTTAGGTTTCTATCTAGAAACATTATTTAATCATTTGAAGAAGAAAGAACTGTTGGTTGGGTTTTGAAAGCCCTACAAGATTACCATAAAAAATTTTGGAATTTTCTCAAAAAATCAAAAGTTTTAATTTTGATTTCACAAAAAATAATGAAAAATGAAACATTCCATTTTGAGGCCAAACAATGCAAAATATAAAAAAAGATGATTTGACAAAAGGTGTGCACCCAAAAAAGATCTACAAATTCGTCATTAATCACTTTTTTATTTGACGCGTAGTTTTTGTTTTATTCGTAAAAAACGACATTAACAATAAAAAAATAAAATTTTTGGACAAACGACACAACCTACGAAAAAAGAAAATTGGACAAAAGTTGTTCAGCTAAAGAAGAGCTAAAAATTTATTATAAATCACCTTTTGATAAAACGCGTAGTTTTTGTTTTAATTGTGAAAAATGTCATTACAAATAAACAAATTAAAATTTCGGACATGAAGACGCAAGTGACAATAAAATGTTTAATAACAAAATTGTTTTCAAATTAGATCTGAAAATTTGCTTTTTACGATTTTTTCTCACGAGACGCGTGAGGTGAATGTGTTTGTTAAAGCCGAAAGAGCTTTAACAAAAGAGAATTCACAATCCCTAAATTTCAGCTGTCGATGGTTTGACCTTTAATTTCAAAAGTCTAATGAAAAAATGTGGGGGATGTTAAATGAATGACCAATCGCGTAGCTTGAGTTAAACAAATTATCACGCGAAGCGCGAGATCCAACAGGTGCGCGCCCTAGGCCGTTTTTCCTGTCTCTGAAGTCCGCAACGTTAACAAAAAACAAAGAAAGTAAAAAATTATATATTCAGAAAGTCGAAATGTTTTCACTGATTATTGCGCTATTCCATGATAAAAGTACGCCAAGTTTTTATTATCTCTCTAGTGCATATGGATGCTCCCTTCAAATCAACCCATTAGGTTTAAAAAGTTCTGTAAAAACACAATAATTTCAAAAGTCAAAATGTTTGCAATTATTACTGCAGCATTCCGTGCCAAAAGCACAATTAAGAAGTTGAATCCTTCCAGCGCCTGTGGAATCCACAAAATCATTACCCCAAATATAATCATTCCAAACATTTTTCATTTCGGATTTAGTGTTTTTTCCCAATTTTTCAAACCTAATAGGTTGAGTACGGGTGCGTTTAACATGCGCCAGAGGGATCCCATTTCTTGGTGCTGCTTTTGGTATAAAGGCTGCAGTAATCATTGGGAACATTTAAAATTTTGAAATTAGTGTCACTCTAAAGAATTTTTAAACTTCAGTGGTTGATTTAGGGTAAAGTTCACATACGGTGCATGGATGAAACTTTTTGATGGTACTTCTGGCATAAAATGCTGCGGCAATCATTACAAACATTTTAACTTTTGACATGAATATATATTTTTACCGAATTTTTTAAACCTATGGGGATTATTTGGGTTGGGTTTCACATGCGCTAGAGGGATCCAATTTTTCCTGCAAAGGGACAGAAATTTTCTGGCAGATAGTATATAGGGCTGCGCAATGCACTTTTGTTTCCTAGAACTGCATTGCGTAGTCCTATGTATCACATGACTGTAATGCGCGCCCTTCTGTGCGCCTTTCTGCGTAACTCTGCGTACTGCATAAGTGTGCTGCGCAGACGCCTGTAGTACACAAGTCTACTACGCGCGACTAAGTGTCATAGAACTTCTCTGCGCAGCCCTATATACTGCAGAACTCTACTGCGCTACCCTGCGCAACCTGGAACTATACTACGCACATGTATGTTTCGTACCTTAATTTAATATAAGGTCAACTAGTTCCGGTAAAGCGGCACCAATAAGAATTGGCGTACACGTGTCTCAACTCTCCCTTGAGTGCAATTTTTTAGTTTTGGCTGAAACTAGGGAGAATACTTGATTTGAATATAATTTGAAATTTAATTTAAGATAAGTGCAAGTTTTTATTTGTAGCTAAAATTAAGGAGAATATTTACTTGGGAGGAAATTTTCGAAAATTTTTGAAAGTCATGAAAATGTACGAAGTTTGAAAAAATTGATTAAAATTGATTAAATTTATGGGAATTTATAAAAACTTATGAAATTTTTGGAAATTTTTGGGAATTTGGGGAAATGTGCAGATTCTCTCATTCATTGCCAAAATGCAGGAGGCTAGTGCCCTCCTCAGTATGCAACAAAAACCAACCATATCTCTTTCTGTTTTAGTTTTGTCCTCATACTTACTACATTATGAACGGACTCAGCACCTTACGACCAATTGGATAATTATTTTGAAGAAGATTTTTACTCACAAAATACATCTCTTGCATCAACTTGGTGTATATTTTAAACAATGAATAATATAAAAGATAGTGTAGCCTCAGATTGGATTGAAACCTTGGTTGACGAAAGACATGCCCTCGGAAAAGGTTCAGGCGATGAATGGAGACTGGGTGTTTGGAATGCTGGAGGTGTAATTGCTCTTAAGGAAATAGAATTACGAGAAACAATTTACGTAAGAAAAGGGATGCGACAGAAGACTGACACAAAATTGAAAGTTGAAAAACGGACTCGAACTATGGTCAGGAATAGATAGTAAATCATACGGTAGCTAATAAGTCGTCTGATTATGAATAAGAGAGCAAACCAGCATGTCAGAGTATACATTTTTATCTCTCAGTTTATTGCTGGTGAGAATGAAAGTAGGAATCAGAAGACTATTTATTAGAGAGAAGTATGCTCTATTTTATGGTAAAAGGAGTGCAGTATAAGATACTTGCTGGGACACTTTAAAATATATTCTTGGTACTTGCCATCACAGAGAAAGAATCATCCTACTAGAAGGTATGAATAAATGGGTTGCAGTGTAACGTGAAGGTACGGACAGTGTGCTAGGTCATTTCGGAGATCCAAAAACAAATGATAACAGGGGCAGATTGGTTAGCTTATGCTTAGAAAAGGGCTGGTTAACTACAAATACTAGGTTGAGGCATAAGCTGATCCACTTTTACACTTGGTGCAGAGTTTACTGTCGCGGATGAGAGACTGAGAAGGCTAGTAAGAGATATGAGGGTTATATAAGATTCCTAATGTGGGTCGGATCATTACCTCTTAGTCTCAAAAATCAACTTAGGTCAACGTAATTAAACTAGAAAATGCTTATAGGTGCAAGCAGATAAGAATATGCAAAACGATTTCGAAGGAAATTAGAAATTATATTGGAAATGGGTCAAGGGCACTAAGAAAGGAAGTAGTAGTACAGTGTAAGTTGGAACTAGCTATAGCAAGGATGCAATAGTATTGAATACGGACGGAGTACAATACGGTTTTAGGGACTTTTACAAGGAATTATTTGTAGGCGAAGCTATGGAGCATAACAACTGCAACGTAGAAGACGAAACGTTGGAAACCCCCGTTGAAAGAACCTGTGACTCTGAGATTACGGCTATAATTAGGAATTTAAAGAATGGTTAGGCTGCTAGCATGGATGGTATATCGCTATAATTCTTAAAAACAGTGAAAAAAAGTTTTCTGTGCATTTTTTGACCTGTAAAAAGCATTTGATAAGGCAAATAGAATTAAGCTTTAGGATGTTCTGGAAGAATATGGAGTTAATGGTTGGTTTTTTGAAAGCAACAAAAGCAATATATACAGGTAGTACAGTGAGTGTAAGGGTGAATGGACAACTAAGTCATTCTTTTGAAATGAGGCAAGGATGTGTTCTGTCCTCTTGGCTGTTTATCATATCCATTGTGTAACGTGAAGTTACAGTAGGACATTTGCTCCTTCCGGCACTGATCTAATTCAGAAGGGGTGAGGCCCGAAATTTGGCGATCGAGGTCGACAAATCCCGAAATCGATGAAAGCAGCTGGTCGACCACAATTCGCCAGTTCTCGCTACCATGCGACCGAGTCTCATGCTCACAAACCTCGCCGGGCTGTTCCACTACAAAATCGACCTAATTCCGCGCAATTGTGCCGATATCTGTGCTGTGCTATACCCATTTGGATAAACACAGATTAACTCGTTATTACTGTTTGGTGACTGACTACACCTTGACTCAGCTTCCCAACTCCCTCGAATTCCCTTCATTTGACGAGACAGATGACACAAATCTCAATATGTGTGTATATTTTGGTAGAATTTGTAGAATTTGTAGAATAAGCAGTGCGAGATATAACACGTAAAATTAAACATTGTGACAGGGGAATAGATAGAATAGAGAAGAAAAGTGACAGGCGAAAAACGAAAATTAAAGGAAAACCGTTTAGAAAAGCAAGGTTAAATTTCAAAGTGAAAGTGACGCGATATTGTAAGCTCATCAATTCGGCGCGACAAAAACAATACGTGTGCGGAATTACCCTCGGTCAAGATCAAGGCCAAGCGTGTTTTCATATTTCGCTAATCTCCTGTCGACTTTCAAGAAAAGTAAAGTCGATACTAAGCAAAATAAATTAACGGAAGTATATTTTGACTCAAAAGTTGATATTTTAACGGTTTCTTAAGTGAAAAGTTAAGGAAAAGAATATATTCAAAAAAGAATTGTGCGAAAATTAGATAAAATGTTTCTTTACATTTTTCTCAATGCAGAAAATTGAGTAAAATGGAAAGAGATATGACATTAAGATTAGGAAAAATTAATATCGCCAAAATGACTAACCCAGTCCCAAATAGAAGAAAGAAATGTAAATAATCCCAGAAGTAACGAAACCCAATTAAATAATATGAATCTATCCCCAAATATGAACAGATCCCAAATCACGGTTCCAACATTAAATCGAACAATTGGCAGAGAAAATTCTTTGCCACACTTACAGTTACCTCCCCCCCCCCCCAAGAGTCAATCGTGCAAGGTTTGACTCAACTTACCCACCAGCAAATCTTTTGCCGCCAAATTCGCACTTTGGCGTGGCATCAGACCACGTACCATCTAATTATACGTTAGGTCCCAGAAATTGGGAAAATGCTCAAAAGGATTATGATCTTTCTAACGCAGAATTACCGGAAGCGTTGGATATTTTAGAACAAGGAAGAAAAATACTAGAAAATAAAAATAGATTAGAAAACTTGAATAATAAAGGAAGGGGAAATAGATTCACACAAAGTCCAGAAAGTATCATAGAAAACGAAAAAATTGACAGTTTTAGGAATAATCAAACATATGAAGTTGATTCATTTTTAAACACAAACACGCGAGTAATTAATGAATTAGAGGAATTGATTGCTTACGACACATTTTTAAACAGAGAAAGGGAAGCGTTAAAGAAAAGACGTGAATCAATTGTAAAACAACATGAAAGTCTAGTCAAGGAAAAACTAAACCCGAGAGCACATAGTTCGTTCGAATTATGCGAAAATGGACGCGAATTCGAAAAAGAAAATAGGTGTCCAGATTTTAAAAGAAAATTAGAGGAAAAGAAAAAGAATAATAGACGGAGAATTAGTAGTGAACGAAGTGCACATCAAGCTGTGCATTTCAAATCAGAAATTAAAAGAAACTGGGAAAATCAGTATCAAGAAATTAATAGTAGAGAAAGAGTAGAAAACGAATACAAATGGCCCGAGCCAGAAAATTTTTATCGGGGAATAGAGAATAAAAATAGAGAGGACATTGACAGTAGCTTTAAGGCGTACGGATCAAGACCTAGGGATAGATTTTCAGAAAATGCGACAAGATTAGAAAATAGACATAAATTTGATTATAGCGACACTGACGAAAAACAGAAAGAATCCAGAAATTTAGGACCGCTTAGATCAAAACGAAGATCTACTTTTTTACAAAATAATAGCCGACTAGATAATAGCAGATGGCCAGATTCTAGACAAGCCCAATCTAGGAATAACCCAACCCACAATAATGCGGATATTCCAGCGGCCTATTTTCCTTTTGGAATGATTCAAACCCCATTCCAGATCATGTCGAATTGGCCATTTAAATTTAAAAATAGCGAAGACGATAGCCCCGTACAATTTTTAGATGACCTGTACCGATTTAAAAAAGGATATCAAATTACTGATTTTGATATTCTTGAAAATGTAGATGCAATATTAACAGAAGAAGCTCTTGAGTGGTGGCATGTCACGAGACATAACTGGAATTCGTTAGGAGATTTTTAAAAAGATTTCATTACAGTTTACATGGATGAATTATTTTCAGAAGAGATTAGAAATAAAATCATATTTTGTAATCAAAAGAAAGAACCAGACATTCACTCATTTTTAACAGAAATTAGAAAACTATTTGCAAAATTACATCTCAGAAAAAGTTTAGAATAGGAATTAAGGAGAACTTATGAAAATCTAAGACTAGAATATAAATTATATATCAAAAGAAATTATTTTAAAAACTTTGAAGAATTTGAAAACTGAGGAAAAGAATTTGAAGCAGAAATTGTAAAATCAAAAATTAGAGGGAAAGTTTTAAAAGTTTCAGAAAGTAAAGATGTGAACAGAAGTCAAGTAAATAATCAGAAAGAGAATAATAGTGGAATCGGTAACACTCAGAGCCAAAATCAAAGTAATAAAGACAATAATGGACAGAATAGAGGTTTTAATGGGCAAGGAGGTTACAAAGGTCGATTTCAAAACGACAGAGGCTTCGGCCGTTCATCGTACAATCCCTTAGTTTCTATGATGCGACAACTAATATACCCACGAGCGAGAGGTTATTTTAATAATAAGAAATAGCGAGCGATTGAAGGCGGACCTACAGTAACGTTTCCGCCCGGAGAAAATGCACAAGTAAGCGATCAAAAACCGGGAGATAAATCTAGTAATCTAAAACAGAATACCGAAAAGGCGAATGTTAGTATAAATCAGAAAAGTGGGAACGCGCATTCAAGTGCACAGAATGCGGCGAACTCTAATTCTGGATATAAAGAACATGGGCAACCTAGGGATAATAAAAATAAAATTACATGTTATTTTTGCGGTAAACCAGGTCACATAAAAAATGAATTTTGGCATTCGCAAAATAATGGAAACGGTCAGGGAGGAATATAAGGGCGAATACATCCTCAAATTCGAATGAAGCGCCGGGAAAATTAGATTCAGATTTAGATACCCCGGACGAAACAAGGTTCCACGTTATGATGGATTTTGAGGCGTATTTGTACAAAGTGTTGATCGATACCGGTGCAACACACCCATACTTAGGCCAGGATCTATTGAATACAATTAAACTGTTCAATTACGAAATTAAAAAACCTGATTCGAACAAATTAATTGTGGCAAATGGCAAGGAACTGAGCATCATTGACCAAGTACTCTTTCCTGTCGAAATAGGCCACGTAATCAAAGAATTATTATTATTTGGAATAGTACCGAAATTAAGATCAAAGGGTGTAATAGGAACAAACATGCTTAGAAAATTAGGATTAAAAATGGATTACGAAGTTAACAACTGGTGGCTTCCGGAATTGCCTGAGATTCGATATACGATCGAAGCTCATCCCAAAGCAAATCCGAAATCAATTAAAATGAAGATATTAGGAGGAAAGGATATTAAAAAATCTGCCCGCCTCGAGGGCACATTCTCATCGCGAGCTTCGCGCGCGGCTCGCTTCGCTCGCAAGTTTCAGCGCGCCTACGGCGCGCACCTGTTGGATCTCGCGCTTCGCGCTCGATTAGGTATTCATCTCGCGCTTCGCGCCCGATTATATGTTTATCGCGCGCTTCGCTCTCGATAATGCATTCACCTCGCGCTGCGCGCTCGGACACATTTGTCGTCTAGGTTTTCACACTTCGTGTGCTCGCTATTGCGCGCTTCGCAGGCTAATACTCTCTCAGTAAGCTTCATCGTTATGACCTGCTTTTGGTTTAATTATGTCAGTTTTACATAAAAATAAGAACTAATTTACTTAAGGTTCTATCGACCTTAAGGAACACATTCTCATCACGACACTCGCGCTTCGCGCTCGATATTTGGTATGATCATCATGAGAACCTCGCGCTTCACGCTCGTTTCTGTTCATCGTATAATAGAAACCCAAAAGTTTGAGCGCGCTTGCTGCGCGCAATTTGGTCGTCGCGCTTCGCAACGACCATATGTTCAATGTTCTTCAGATAAAAATGACTAAAGTTGTATTTGATTTAAAATGAAGAAGGTAATTCCTTTACTTCAGCGTATATTTCCGTATCATGCCCAAGTTAAGTAGTGATTCGTCGCATAGTGGAGAGTCCAGTTCTTACGTCAGTCCCACCAAAACTTCTGTTACGGGGGAAGGGGGGGGGGCGAGGACAAGGAATGGAAACCGAGAGAGTCGCAATTGGTTGATGTTTTATACTGAGAAGGTCACCAGCCTTCAGCAGCGTTGTATTAGATAGGAGTTCATATGTTTCCATCTGCGCATTCTCGGCCCACCTCTAAACGAGGAACCAATAACTCTTTTTTTTTTTTTAAATATATATATATATATATTCATTTCGTCTATTTGGAACATAGTTCTTGAAATATAAATGTAATAGTCGAATTTTTTCACAGAAATTATTTTAGTAAACAAAGATCAAAACGCATTCTGAAATAAAAGTCAGATATTCAGTCAGAATAAATTGTTTGAATTATTATTATATTTTATTGTTTCAATCGTTAGAAATAGTATTGAGAACATAAAAACAATGAAATATTGTGAATGAACACACCCGAGATGAAAAATAAAGTAAATAAGCAAAGTTTTGATGAGAATGTGCCCGCTTATCGGGCCGATTTTTCACTGTTAATGTTATTTTTTACGAATAAAACAAAAACTACACATCCTATCAAAAAATGACCCATGAGAAATGTGTAGATCTTTTTTGAATGCACAATATTAGTCCAGTCACGATTTGTCGTATCTTGCATAGTTTGACCGTGAAATTGATTTTTTTGATTTTTCATTATTTCTTGTGCAATAAAAATATGAATTTTCGATTTTTCAAGAAAATTCAAAAAGTCGTTATTATAATCTTGTAGGACGTGCGAAAAGAAACACTTTTCCTATCTTGACTTTTTTTCGTATCGTGCGTTGTTTGGCCGAAAATGTTACTTTTCGCTTTTTTGGGGGGATTTTGAAAATGCTGTAACTCGGACAATTTTCTTTTTATCAAAAAAAGTCGTAAGGATAAATTGTTTAGATTTTCGAGTACTATAAGCACCCGCACATATAATTTTGAAATTTGGAAAAAAGTGGTCTAAAATTTTTTGAAAATGCTCTAACTTTTTGAATTATCATCCAAAATGGCTGGTTAACGAATTAGATTCCTCTTTTTGCCCCCTGAAACTGTGTGCCAAAGCAGAATCTAATCCGATTAGTCTTTCAAAAGTTATCCGATATACAGACGACGACGACGACAAAGACAACGACAACGACAACGACAACGACAGACAGACAGACACCGACGTAAAAACCATTTTTTCTGACTCAGGGGGCCTCAAAACGTCGACATTTGATGGAATCCGCGAAAGTCATTTTTCACATAAAACCAATACTTTCTCATTATGATGAGAATGTAATAAAAGTTAGATTTTCAGTCAGAATAAATTGTTTGAATTATTATTATATTTTATTGTTTCAATCGTTAGAAATAGTAT
>CAKNYM010039454.1:0-12683 GCA_932195095.1 Andricus curvator
CAAGTTTATTGCCATGCGTGAGCCATGCAAACTTTTTTCACGCGGGATGTCCCTATTTTCCCCCTTGATGCATAATATACTATTAGCTTACCACACAGAACTTAGTTTTTAACATAATAATGCATCTTCAAGCAGATAGTAGAACCTAAACAAATTAATTTTATAATTTCTCACAAAACAGTTGGGCTTATGAACGAAGAGTTGAATTTTCAACTAAGACAGAGGAATTTCCTACAAAATGGTTCTTTTTTTTTAAATAGTTGAATTTCCAAGCAAACATGTAAAGTTTAAACCTACGAAAACATTTTCTACCAAATAGTCAAATTCTTGAAAATTTCAAGAAATATAAAACAAGAAAGAAAAAATGATCAATTTCCTTGAAAATGGATTTAAAAATGGCAATAAAGTTATTTTCAAAGATTTTCATATAGAAGGGGATAATTGTATATGTATATATGTATTATTATATTATATATTATTATCTAATACATAAAATCAAGTAGCCTAAAACGTATGATGCTTATGCAAACCCATAGTTTTTGACCAATCGGCACCAAATTATGCACACATATTCTTTGGGCTCTCACACAGGTCGTAAGAGTATTGGGGGCATGGGACAAATGATCACGAGTAACAGCTAGTATATTGTATATTATATATCATTATTATTATATATGTATATCAATATATGCATTCCTAATATCTTTATATATAGAAAATAAAAGTCAATAAAGAGAAAAAACTAAAATAAAGTCTGATCGTTATTTGCAAATGAGATTTTGTTTTTAAATACAGTTCCTTGAAATTATAACTTTTAACCTAAAATGTGACTAAAACTAACTAAAAGTGACTAACGTGTATTAATAATGTTTCTAATGTTTTTTTTAATTGCAAAGAGTTCAATGAAGTTTATAAGAATTCCAGGATAATTTTAGTGAATTCAGAATAAATCCCAAAAGTACAACAATGATTTAAGTTAAATTCAAACACGAAAAAATCGATATCTGGTAGAATTGTTCAAAGTCGAGCTTCTATTTCAAGTAGGATGTTTTTTTATATACTAATTAATTTCAAATTTTTCTACCACACTGATGTCGAGATAATTAATGTTAAAGATGACTACTGTAACACAGAATGCATGGGCAATGCACAGGCACTCTCCATATTTTAATTTGTAGTGATGAAACGCTTTGTTAGAGAAATGAAAAGATTGTGTCTACTTGTGCTGCTTGAACGTACAAATATGTCAGAAAAATAAGAAAATCTCTTCACCATGTACTTTTCTAGATAATCGAATGGAAAACATTGAAATTTTAGTTACTTTCAAACGCATAAACGTCAAAGATTCGCGATCCGGCAACACTGTCCCCTCTCTCTTGCTTTTCTTGTTGCAGGAACTCGACAAACTCACACACACACACACATACACGGTTCGTCAGTGCTGGTTAGTTTAAAATTGCGAAGTTTCACGATTTACGAATCTGCCGCTGGCATAGGATTAGTGACTATGCGTATATACACACACTACGAATTCTAAGCCAGGAGCGCATTAGAATATTGAGTATTTTTAAAAACGTTTTTTGACTCTTCTGTAAAATCGCTGAGAGAGTTCGGTCGGAGTTGAACCAAATCGAAATATGGGTGCGGGCAAAAATGGGCTAGTCGACGCGCAACGGGCGAAAACGAGTTAAATCTTCAACTCGTTTTTGCTTCCAGCGCTTGGGCTAATTCGTTCTTGCGCTGAGAAATAATCAACCCGCTTTTGATACGACTCTTTTTTTAGTCTACTTTTGCTATCAGTCCCTCAAGTGTTATTTGACAGAAAAAACTGAGTGGAAAAATTTGCCAAAGAATTGGATATATGAAAAACTGTTTATTTTATGGAGGTTTTCGTATAGCAGAAAACAGTTTGCCAATAACGATATTAAAGCGTTTACGCATTCTTCTTCTACAAAAAATATATGTTTATTCAACAGAAACAATATACGGTGGGCTATTCTTATAATTGAAAATCACTTCTCATAATTTTTATTGAAGCATGAAAAAGTTGCTTTCTGCAAAGGAACGTTGAATTCAGCTAAAGATATAAGACATAAATGTGATGAACACAAAAAATGAATCTTCTATTTCTTCTTGCAGAATGCAGTTCTCGGCCCGACGAGAAACCTAATAGCATACGTAATCCGGGCCCTTCTTCTTCTTCAGCTGTTCGACAACAACATTTGCTTGACCGGATTTCTCCAGAGAAGGCTCCTTTTCGTGGCAGGTCCAGGTCTCCTGCTAGCAGGAGTCCTAATGGCGAACCTCATCCTGGTTCTTCTTCTGCCAGACAACATTCACCTGACCGGGCATCTCGTCAGGAGCCTCCACTTCATGCCAGATCCATTTCTTCTCTGGGCAGGCTTCTTTCAGATCGAGTATTTGGTTGTACAACAGAAGAACTTGGATATATTCGGCTCATTCCTCGCACAAATCGAAACCAGCAATTTGAATTTCGAATATACGTTATTCCTGCCGGTATGCCAATTCAATTTCGAGTAGAACTGAATAGATATGTGCCTGTGCCAACGCAAGAATATATTGTACTATCAACATTCAATGATGACATTTTTGCAATATTGGATGATAGTGGGATTCTTCGTGGAATTTATAGGAAAGATGGAAAGCATTCGCGAATAAAAATAAATATGATAAGCGGCGCAGTTGATAACATGACTCCAGATGAAAAAAGGGATTGTCTAGTAGGCAAAAGTCCAGCAATCTTCTCAAAAAGTTTTATTAAAGCTTCTGCAAATTACGCTTCACTACATTGTGAACGGAATTCCAATGTCGAACGTAATCCTGATTCTTCTTCTGCCAGACCACATTCACCTGACCGGAAATCTCCTCAGGAGCCTCCACTTCATGCCAGATCCATTACTCCTCTGTGCAGGCTTCCTTCAGATCGAGTATTTGGATGTACAACAGAAGAACTTGGATATGTTCGGCTCATTCCTCGCAAAAATGGAAACCAGCAATTCGAATTTCGAAGATATGTTATTCCTGCTGGTATGCCAATTAGATTTCGAGCAGAACTGAATAAATATGTGCCTGTGCCAACCCAAGAATATATTGTGTTATCAACATCAAATGATCATATTTTTGCAATATTGGATGATAGTGGGATTCTTCGTGGAATTTATAGGACAGATAGAAATCGTTCACGTATAAAAATAAATATGCTAAGCGGCGCAGTTGATAATATGACTCTAGATGAAAAAAGGGATTGTCCAGTAGGCAAAAGTCCAGCAATATTCTCAGGAAGTTTTAATAAAGCTTATGCAAATTACGATTCACTACAGTGTGAACAGAATCCGAATGTCGAACGTAATCCTAGTTCTTCATCTTCTGCCAGACAGTCTGGGTCTTCTGCGGGCAGGCCTTATCCTCAAGAAATACTTGGATATGCACTTGCAAAACTTGGATATATTCGGCTTATTCCCCAGGAAAATCCGAACCGACAATTCGAATTTCGAAGATATGTTATTCCTGCCGGTTTACCAATCAAATTACGAGAAGAATCAGATGTATTAGTGCCCGTGCCAACCCAAGAATATATTGTTTTATCAACATCCAAAGGTGTCGTTTTTGCAATACTGGAGTATACTGGAATTCTTCTTGGAATATATAAGGCAGATCGACATCAGTCGAGAATGAAAATAAACATGATGAGCAGAGCAGTTGACTATATGACCGCAACTGAAATGAAGGAATGTCCTGTAGGCAGACGTTACCTATTTCCACGTTGGCTCAAAGAAGTTGTTTCCAATGAAGATAGTCTACGGTATGTGTATCATTAATTCAATAGAAAAAAGATAAACTAAGGTATAATATTCCTTATAATCCGTAGTCGGATCAAAATGAAATAAAAAGATTTGAATGCAAATGTATTATGGTTATCAAGGCTTCTTTTGTTTCATACTTTGCTAATCCCCATAAGGCCATTCAATTTTTTTTTCGAATATCCAAAATTCAGAGAGTTACATGATTTTGAGTTTTCAGACGCGAGTTTTTCGAAAACATCATATTGCCCTAACTACTAAAAGAATTTCCATTATTTTTTTAGCAACAGTGTATATTTTATAGGGATATTAATTTATCAGTGCAGCCGCGTAGCCTCATTATCCATACGCAACGACAGACACAGTGGGGCGAAATCAAATAACTGTAGTTTTTATGAATATATAGTAGAAATATTTGAACTTTAGCGATATTGGCGCTACTATCTCGTAGCTCCCTCTGTAAAACGACGTAAGAGCTCAGTTCTTCCGTATCCTTCGTAGCGCAAAGATGTCCTATGTATTTTGTATCGATGTATTAATCCAGGTGTGAATAAATAACTAACTTTTGCAATCTTTAGAAGTGAAATTGAAGTCTCAAGTGCCTACAGTGGACCGCGAAAATCTTGAAAAGTCGAAATCATGACGGAAAAAGCTAAGGAAATCGACGCTGTCTTCACCGCGTGCTTCTCGTATTAAATTGCGCTTATTGTTTCCGTGCTTCCGAACCTTCCGTGCCTCAGAGAGACTATAGTTTTCCTCTGAACTTCTGAATCAGATACGCGTAGTGTGCAAGTGCGAATTTCAAGTGCTGAGTCGTTACTTTTTCGTGAATTCCAGTGCAAAGGTCGTCAGAATTTCCGACGCTTTGAACCCGACATAATGGTGGAACCTCAGACGCCAATTTAGTTCACAAAAAAGAACGGTGTGTGGCGCTGAAACGTAGTGTGGCGCTCTAAGTGTAGCGTTCGAAAGTGGAAATAGCTGACTTGTCAGCTGACCAGTGAATGTGGAGACATCCTTCTGTCTTGCTTTCATGCTTTTCTGAAAAGGAAACTTCTGAACGAAGCCTCCTTCTGTTCGAAACCTGAGATCATTCGACGTTTGCAGGAGGCAGATTCAACAGAGAAATAGCTGGAAGAAGCCAACACCATTCAGCCAATGAAACAGAACGAAAAAGACGACGACCACAGAGCAAGGAGACATCCAACAAACGAAGGACAACGACAGAGGTACGACGAACGCGAAGTCGAGTTCCTTCGTCGAGAACGCGATTTGATGCAGCGAGAACTGGAGCTCGCAAGACGTGAACTGGAGCTTCTCCGCGCCTCTTCAGCTAGCCTTCAAATCCAGCAACCACCACATCACATAAATGTGAACAACATAAAAGACCTTCTGAGTAACTTTGATGGGAACGACACGAACTTCCGAAAGTGGAAAGAGCAATTTCTCCTCCTGTGTACCACGCACGAGCTAGACCACGCGAATTGACAATAACTGATGAGCATTAAACTTAAGGGAAAGGCTCAAAAATGGTTACACTCCAAATCTGAGTTCATTGGAATGTCAGTGCCAAATCTTTTGATCGAGCTAGGAAAAATGTTTGGCCATCGTCAAAGCCAATTAGACCTTCGAAAAAAGTTCGAAACTCGCACCTGGAAAACTTCTGAATCATTTAATGATTATTTTCATGAAGAAATTATTTTAGCAAATGCAGCTTCTGTCCACGAAGAGGATATTATCGACCCCTTATGCAAACTTTCAAGCTGAATCAAAGGAGACGAAACCTGAAAAAGAGATTCATCTTCACGTTGCTACAATTGCAGTAAGTTCGGACACGTGTCAGCTGAGTGTAAATTACCGTCAAGGCCAAAAGGAGCCTGCTTCCGATGCTTCGAATTGGGCCATCTATCAAAAGATTGCACCAATATAAAACTTTTGCCAAAACAACAACAAATCAGTAATGTATCTGATTCACATGCTGCATTTGATGAACAAGTATCCTACGTGGCTGAGACTGTGCTGAAGGAAAAGAAATCTGAGGAGATCTCCGAGAATCCACTCAACAGGAAGTGCTTCCGCATTCTAAAGTACAACATCGACGTTGGAGAGAGATGCTGTTCTTCAAATTTGGATACCCTTTTCGACACCGATAGCCCCGTAATTTTTAAAAAATGCTGCCAGGTACCTGCGGAATGTATTAGTCCATACGAAGGACGTGAGTATACTGGTATCAATAATAGTGCGCTTATTCACTTGGGTGAAATTTCAGCTAATGTTGATTTCGACGATGTCACTAGAAAAATTAAACTTATTGTCGTTCCTGATAACGCGATGTCTAGCGCGGTCGTGTTAGGCCGTAACGCATTATGGGCTCTTAATTTAGGTTTGACAGCACTTCCGAAAAATGAGGCCAAAGCTACTAAAAAAATTTTTGACATCGATTTTCCGACCGATCAAATTATCGATACCCTTGAGATAAATCCTGAAGTAGGGCCTGAGATTGAGTCAATGTTGAAAAATTTCTTTCTTTCTGAATATTTGAATCGAGAATTTCCAGAATCCCCTGAAATAAAAACTGAGATGACCTTACGACTAACAGACAGTCGACCTATATATATATATATAGCGCCGCAAAGATTATCGTTCGAGGAAAAACAAAATCTAGACAAAATCTTAAAAGATTCACTATCGCGAAAAGTTATTGGTGGAAGTGATTCTCCTTACGCATCTCCCATAGTAATGACAAAGAAACAAAATCTAGAATACAGACTATGCGTTGATTACCCGCTGCCATTGATAGAAAGATGGATTCCATCATATTGACGTGGCCGAGGATTCAATTAAATACACCTCTTTTATTACACCACTTGGTCAATTTGAATACTTGAGAATGCCATTTGGTCTCAAGACAGGTCTCGCAACCTTCCAAATGTTTATAAACAAAGTTTTCGATAAAGTAATTAAATCCGGTGATATCGTTGTCTATTTGGACGACATTTGAGTCGCGAGCGTATCTATGGAAGAGCACCAAATCATCTTGAAACAAGTGTTTAATCTGATGGTTGGCAACAAACTGCAATTGCGTTTAAACAAATGCAAATTCCTTCAAACTTCCCTATACCTCAGAATATTCGGGAAGGGCAAAGAGTTTTGGGATTATGTTCTTACTTCCGCAAATTTATTGAGGTTTTCTCGGTTTTAGCCAAACCGCTTCATGATCTTTTGAGAAAAAATGTACGTTTTGAATTCGGTCCTGAAGAATTACAAGCAGTAGAGCAACTCAAGGTGAAACTTATTGAAGCACCCGTTCTAAGCATCTACAACCCTAAAGATGAAACGGAAGTGCACTGCGATGCCAGCATTTTGGGCTTTGGTGCAGTTCTGCTTCAGCGGAAGTCAGATAATGTATTCCACTCGATATTCTATTTTGCAAAAAGAAGCTTAGTACCCGAAAGTAAATTTAATAGTTTTGAGTTGGAAACACTGGTTGTGGTCTATGCTTTGAGACGCTTCCGGATTTATCTCCAAGGCATACATTTCAAAATCGTTACGGATTGCAACGCTCTAAAACCGACATTAGATAAAAAAGATTTTCATAGACGAATTTACGAAAGTGCTCTCAAACTAGAAACTTTTGATAATACTCTTGATCACCGATCGGGAGACAAAATGAAGCACGTAGATGCATTCAGTCGAGCAACTAATGTCATGGTTCTCGAAGACAACACTCTTGAATCGAACCTAGTAATTTCTCAACATCGTGGTCTTAAAATTCGACACCTCCGCGAAAAACTCGAAAAATCGGAAGATAAATTATTTGAAATGAGGAATGAATTGGTTTATAGAAAACGCGAAAACGATATTTTGTTTTATGTCCCTGAAAAAATGGAAAATCATATTATGAGAAGATACCACGACGAACTTGGTCACTTCGGTGCTGAAAAAACATCTAAAGCGATACTAAGTAATTACTGGTTTCCGAACATTGTAGAAAAAGTCAAAGTTTACGTAGCGAACTGTCTCAAATGCATAGCATTTTCGCCTTCGTCAGTGAAGGGTGAGGGTTGTCTTAACCCTATTCCGAAAGGTGAAACGCCTTTTTTAACATACCATGTAGATCACCCAGGTCCTATTGATAAGAAAATAGCAACGAAGCAACGCATACTAGTAGTGTAGTAGTGTAATCTTCAACCAATTAATTGAATTTTCAAACATTATGTTATCGCGTTCACAAAAACAGTGTGACATCCACACATCCACACACACACACACATCCGACAATTTCTTAGAACATTGTATTAGACATTTTTAAATTGAGGAAGGTTTAATTACAAAAATTAAAATTTTTTTGAAAATGTCACCATCACAAAGCTTCCTCTATGATGAAGCAAAATTAATTTTACAAACTGTTTGTAAATTCCCCTGCATTGTGACCGAAAAATGCCACAAAAAATAAAAAGTAGCCAATAAAGTTAACGAATATTAGGAGTAATATTTGTTGAGTCTCGTTTAAGCAGTCGAGCTGTAAGGACTTCTTTGTTGTTGCTCCGTCTTATGCCGAGAGTTTAGAGTGTTTGACTTTCGCTTTTTATTGTGAATTTGTTTTTTGGTCAAATATTAATTTTTTACTGAAAATTTAATTATTCCTTTTTTGGTTAAAAACCTATATTTCTTAGCGAAAAATTCAATTATTTGGTTGAAAGGAAATTTCTTGAAGAAAATCATATTTACTGGTTGGAAATTCAACTCTTTTGTGGAATATCTGTCTTTTTGGCTTGAAAATTCAACAAAATAGTCAACCTTTTTCTCTTTTTTTAATTTCTATCTTCAATAAAAACCTTTTTCTTGGTTAAAATATCAACTGACTATTACATTTTTCCCGGAGAATTCATGTTGGAAAATCTTTTCTTTTGTTGTTTAAACATTCAGTCTCTTAACTGCAAATTTAACTATTCCATTTTTGGTTGAAAATTTATCTTTTTTAATAGAAAGTTAACTATTTGATCGAAAATTAAAAAGCTTTATTGAATGTTGAACTCTTTTGTTGATTTTTTTTTTCTTAGAATTAAAATACTTTGTTGAAAATACGAGGACATGTACCAGAAAATCTGTATGAAACTTCATTGTTGAATAATTAAATAAGTAAATGAACATATGCGAAAGCCGCTGCAAATTATATATATATATAGTTAAAAGTTTGTCATAAGGACAACCGCAGGATTTCGCCGGGAGCGGGTGCTAATCTGAAAAATTGCACCCGCTCCCAGCGAAATCGCGGTAAAATTTCAGCTGTAACCACGTCTCACGACCGTGAGATAGGTGGTTACAGTCTGCGACGAACTCAATACGACGGTCCGGCAAAAGTCTCGTGCACCCTGAGGACACGGAGCGACCCAAGGACGACCGCCTTCTGCATTTTCCCCGCAAATGTCTCAGCATTTTTTTGACACGCAGGGATGCTTTTCAGGCTATTAACCAGTGAAACCTTGGCACTTCCAAGAGCGCCGATGATCAAGACGATTAGCTTAACAGAATATTCCGGGTATAACCGTCGCAACTCCCTTATAAGGTCTTTATACCTCTCTTTCTTTTCTTTCTCCTTGGCTGTGACGTTTTTGTCAGCTGGTGCCGAAAATTCGATAACGAACATGGTTCGTTTCTCGAAGTCAAGGAGAACTATGTCAGGCCTCGAGTGCGCAACAGAAACAATTGTCGAGAATATGAAGTTCCAGTATATGCGGCACCTCTCATTTTCGACAATTGACTCTATTTCTCTAGGAGCGTTTAGCGGAGAGGTATTTGGGCTAATGCCATAAGAGTGACAGAGATGGTAATAAAGCACTCTTAGTGCCGCATTGTCCTAGATGCTCGGGGTGTGCATGACACGCTCTGCAACTATCATCGGGAATGTCTTGGCTCAAAATGTGGCGACGGTATGCTAGAGTGGAAATGACACCGTCTTGACATGCCAAAATGAAGCCCTCCGTGCCCGACTTCAATCCGGGTGATCTAAGGAAAGCAAACGTTAGCTCATACGACATCGACTGATCTTCTACATTTCTGTGGAAGATGCCGTGCATCCTCTTGTCGAGGAGCTGTTTGTGGAAGTTTTTCTCCTGTGCTTTCTTAATCCGGGCCTTCAGGAGTGAGTATCCAAGATGGATAAGATTTGATGCATTTTGCTCACCCCTAATATTGAAGTCAAGGCCGAGCGTTTCAGCAGCCTCCTCCTCTGCTTTGTACAGAAACGTCCCTTTTCCCACTTCTTCGTGTTTCCTGACCATTTTAAGAAGAGGGTCTTGTCCATTTGCAACTATATGTGCTGTACCCAGAATGAGTCTGTTGTGAAGACATTCAAGATTCAGTATTCCGCGACCACCTAGGCGGCGTGAGATGTAAAGTCGCGGAACAGAAGACTTAAGGTGCATGCTCTTGTTCATGTGCAAAACCTTTCGCGTCCCGATATCAAGGGATCTGAGCTCGTCCTTCGTCCATGGAACCACTCCAAATGAATAGAGTACTACCGGGACGGCAAGCATGTTCGTTGCAGATACTTTGTTTCTCGCCGACAGTTCGGAAGACCAAATCTGCCGGATGAGACGTTTGTATCTGCATCGGAGAGTATCCTTTATAGATGTCGCGTCCTGAATGCGGCTCTGTGGCACGCCCAGGTAAGTATAGGTCTCTCCAGCGCAAAGGTGTCGTATAGCGCTTCTGTCAACGAGCTCAGGATCTTCGGGGATGCCATTAAGTTTTCTTTTCTTCAAATTAACCTTGGCGCATTTGTCTAACCCGAATTCCATTCCAATCTCTTGAGTGTACTCTGACAATTTTCAGAGCTAGATGTAGTTTCTCTTGATTCCTAGCATAGATCTTAAGATCATCCATGTAAAATACATGAGTGACCTTATGCTTTCGGTTTCCAGGTTTGCCGCAGAGATACCCTTCGGAATGGCGAAGTGCGAGAGATAGTGGCAATAATGTGAGGCAAAAGAGGAGAGAGCTCATGGTGTCGCCCTGAAATACACCTCTCTGAAAGGTGATACTGTTAGTGATCACACGATGTTTTCCAGATGAGATAGTAAATCTGGTTTTCCAAAGCAGCATTAATGTCTCTATGCACCTCACGATGTGTGGATGAACCTTTAGGCTTTCCAACAGACAGATGATAAGTCTATGGGAGGTTGAATCGAAAGCTTTCCGGTAATCAATCCAGGCCATCGATAGAAATCGCTGATAGTATGCTGCGTCTTTACAGACACATCTATCGATGAGCAGGTTCTCCCGACATCCTGCTACGCCTTTCTTTGAGCCACGTTGTTCATACATCTCTCGCCATACAGGTCCAATTGTCCGGACAATCCTACCTTTTAGGAAAGCTGTGAAGATCTTATACAGTGTGTTCAGACAAGTTATTGGCCTGTAATTCTTAGGGTCAGCTAAGTTGCCCGTCTTCGGCAGGAGCACTGTGCGCCCTTCCACCAACCACCCCGGAATAGGCTCTTCCGACTTTAGATATGAGGTAAAAATTCGGGCCAGATGCTGGTGGATTGAAGGAAACTTCTTCCACCAGAAGGTCTTGATGCCATCTGGTCCCGGAGCGGAATAGTTCTTCATGCCTCTTGATACGTTTTTCACCTCCTCGGTAGTGATAGGTGGGCATTCCTCCTCAGCTGTGATGAGGGCATTGCACAGCTCCTTGAAGCTGTTTATGTTCTTTGAGCCTTCTTTAAGTGGATGTTGGACTTCGTAGACTTATCTCCAAAATGCTTCGACCTCCTCTGGTTTGGGCGGATGGTCGACAGTAACTGGAGGGTCTTGGAAGAGTCGAGATGGGTCAGACGAAAACTGTTGATTTTCTCTGACCCACCTCTTTCTCCGCTCTAGACTTCTCCTAGCGTCAGATAGTACTCGTATTCTGTCAACAATATGCTGCCTGATGGTCAGTAGCTTTGACTTGTTGATTGTGTGATGACGGATCCGCAGTTCGCACGTGAACTGTCGAACCTTGGCAGTGAAAGTCCTGCCAGATGTTATGTAGTCAATTACACACTGAATGCGGGACGCGTACTGTCTTGCCCAGCCTATCTTTGTGCTAAGTTGATGCATTCGTCTTTTGGTCTTATGATCAAACGTTGGTTTTGTTTTACGGTTTGCATCTGCCAAAGTTCTCGCTGCATTGTACACACTACAATTGATAGTCCAGAGGTCGGATTCTTCGGAAAAATCTCCACGAAGCTCATCATCCAGTTCAGTCAGATATTTGGGCTTGGGAGAAACCTGAATGTTGATGTTTCTCCGGGTCTTGAAGCATCGTTCTCCCTCTATTGGATGCCTGTTCGAGGCTGGTCTCAGTGTCGCCTCTCTTTCTCTGTTGCCGGCTTGTTCTGGCTGCGGTTGTGTAGGCGCTCCGCTTATATAACCCCTTTTCCGGAGGTCCTCGGCACGGTTTCGCAGACGTTTTTGCGAAAAATCCGAGAGCTCTGGGTGTTTCTCGCACCACAGAGCATGCAGTCGCGCCATGTAACCTTTTCGTTCAGGGGCCATACTGGTATCATAGCACTCCAGCAGGTCGTCCCTGAGTCGATCCGTCCACTCAAAAGTAACGAGATTCCGCCGGTCAATCGCATTGACTCCGTCTTGATTGGCTCCCCCAACTCTAGGGTAGTCGGCATTGTTGTCCGACCCATTGTCGGGAGCCCTGCGCGTTCGATTGTTTTGAACCGCACTTCCTACAACTATGTTTGGTGTTGTCATTGTTGTTCCTACGAGCAGCTAGGGAAAAGGGTTAGTCCATCCTTGTAGAGCCCCGCGTGCAAGGATAAGGCTGATACTCTGAAAGGTCGCCCGGTATCCCAGAGT
>CAKNYM010039455.1:0-13868 GCA_932195095.1 Andricus curvator
GAAAGGATGGTGATAGTGAAGTAGGAGTTAAAAAACTGAAAACAGTTTATGGAGTTCCTAGACCCATTTGTTTTCCTGAATCGCCAATGGAAGTTAATATACATAAACTGAGCCATCTGACATTGTGAAATTAATTTAATAAAAGAGATTTTGTTGGAGGAGTTGGAGATCCATGGTCTAGCTGGAATACTGCGCCTAGGGAATTATTATTTCCGTGTGCATAATTCTAATTTGATAAATGTAAGTATATTTAAAATTTATTTTATTGTAATATATTAGAGAGTTGATTGACTTTTTTGTTCTATTTTTCTGTATTTTTTTTTGTTCGGTCATTTTCAACTTTATGAGACCCGAATACACAAATCCAAACTGTTCTTCTGGTGCTACTTACATTTCTTATTGATTATATTGCTTTAAACTGAACGAAATATTTATATAATAATTTTTATTATTAAAAAAAATTCCGAGGGGGAAACAACTTCTAAAAAGGCAGTCCAGCGGAGGTGGACTACTTTGGATTACCCTGGATTACCTCTATATACATAAATAAGACTTACGCGAATATTTAACTAAAAAATGGTTTTTTTTTTTTAACAAAATTGTTAAATTTTCAACAAAATAGTGAACTTTTCAACCAAGGACATTAACCTTCTATCGAAAAAGACGAATGTTTAAAAAAAAATACATAAATTTTTAACTGAAAAAGATACATTTTCAGCCAAACAGTTGAATCTTCTAATAAAAATATCAATGTTTCAACAAAAATAGTTAAATTTTCAGTTCAAAAATAAATATTTACCCAAAAAACAAAGATATTTGAATAAATTAAATTTTCAAACAAAGTGATGAATTTTCAACGAAAATGAAGAATCTTAAAAGAAAATATTGACTTTTTTAAAAATACTGTGAACTTTCCTACAGACTAGATTAATTTTTAAACAAAAGAGACGAATTCTCAACAAAAAATGTAATGTATGATTGATATTTTTACCCAAACAAATTTTAATTTTAAATAGAAAATTTCGAAAAAGTAATGTTTATTTTCAACCAAATCCTTGAATTTTATAACAACTAGTTGAATTTTTAACCGAAAAAGACTCATTTTTAGCAAAACCGTTGATTTTTTAACAAACAAAACAAAAAATACTTTCACAAAATTGTTGAATTTTCTTCAAAGTAAAATATGTTTTAACCAAAGAATTGAATTTCCCACCAAAAAGTACGGTTTTAACCGAGAAGATTAGTTTTCTTCAAAGTAGGTTAATTTTTAACCAAAAATGTAAACTTTCAACCGAGAAGATAAAATTTTTTTCTACTAAAAAAGACGAATTTAAAAATAATACATGAAAGCAGTTGGATTCTTCACTAAAAAGATAACTTTTCATCGAAACAGCTGAATTTTTGACTAAAAAAATATAAATTTTCTACCAAAAATGAAATACTTACAATTTCAATTAAAAAATAAATCCCTTACAAAAAGTAGAATATTCAGAAAAATAGTCAAATTTGTAATCAAGGAATGAATCTTCAACTAAAATAAAGAATCTTCAACTGGAATACTTAAATTTTCAATTGAGGAAAAAAAAAATTATTATTATTATAAATTATTTCTTTATTATATTATTTATATTATTTATTTTATTTATATTTATTTATATTGTTTATTATTTCAGGTGCCTGCTGTTTCTGTTTCCACAGTAGGAAATATAAGGCAGATCGTGTCCGAATCCAACCTGATAATAGGGGGCGCATACATAACTGTGCCCGAGGAATGGTTGGGATTGTCCAGATACATTTTAAATTTGAAAAAAAATAAGGTCAAAGCTGGATTAAATAAAAGTTTGCCATTACAGGGGCAAACTGTAATCGTTGATGGGCATGAATTTGAATTCTACGAGTCTGCTCTTCGTCGTGTAAGTAATCTGGTTTTTTAATTTTTCTTTCTTTTTTTTGTTTTAATCTAATTTTTTTTATATTAATTGTTATTATTTTGTTATGTTTGTTTATAGGTGGGTCCGTTTGACGAGTGGAATGGTCCTCTCCAAGAGCTTCCAGTTGTGGAGTTCAGGAACCGTATGGTCAAGGTTCCGAGAGAATGGACCATACATGGTCCCGGATATTTAAAAGAAGGGATTCTGGCTTTAAAAGCCCACCTATATTATAGCCGATTTCCGGATCACGACCTCTTTGATTATTCTCGGCGGAATTGGCGCATTTCTGGGGATCAAGTTGTTCGTGTAAGTAAAAGGAAGATTTTTATTATTATTTTATTTGCTATTATCTGTTATTGTTTTTATTTTTGAATACGGAATAGAAAAGAAAAGAAAGAAAGATCAGGAAAAAAAAAATTTTAATGTAAAAAAAAGAGCCTTTTTTTTGTTGATAAAATTATAATCTTACTTAATTTTTCTTGTTCCAGGATTTTCCTCTTTAGAAAATGGATTTTCAATATGTGAAATTGAAACTGCCATACCTAGACATATATATATTTTGTCATTGAGGAAAAATATGTGCAACTTTTGGATCATGTGAGCGTTTGTGGTAAAGTAAAGAAATAGACTGATATAAAATATATAATTATCATCAAAAAATTATTTTGTTTAATGGGAGTCAAATATGCGCAAAATTAAAAAAAAAATTTTATGTAAAACGATTGAAGAATTTACAAGACAAAATTTGAAAAAAAAAATTCAGTTGTACCAACCCCAAAAAGTAAAAAAAAACATATTATTATACACGTTGCGGAATATATACAGCAATCCTAGATTATTCAAACTTTATGTATAAATAATTTCTATAAGTATTATTTTGCCAACGGCGATACAACTCTGGAAACACCAGTTCTCGTAAGATCACTGAAGTTAAGCATTTTTGGGCGCGGTTAGTACTTGGATGGGTGACCATCCAGGAATACTGCGTTGCTGTTGGCCCGTCGTGGGTGTGGTGGGCCCACATTGGTAGTAAATATCCACCTAGAAACACTACCCGAATCGGGTAGTGAGGCAATGAACTTTCGAGGTCAAAACTGCTAATCAATTTTTTTTTTTTTTTTTTAAGTATTATTTTTGTTAAAACTTCCAATACAAAATTTAAGTATTGTTTTTGTTATAATTACAAATTGAAAACTTTGAAAATCTTATATTATGCCATATTTACAGAATTTTTATAAGAATTATTTTTTTGTTATAATACCTACAGAGAGAATTGAAGTGTTATGTATTTATCATAAGCTTGAAAATAAGGAAAAGGTTCTGATTATTTGTTTGTCATTTTTAGAATTTTACAATTTACTTCAGATAATTTCCTGGCAAAATGTATTTCTGGGTATTTAGACTAATGTTTCGGTATTTGCGTTATTAATTACTGTTTCGTTCAGGGTTTCCATTTCCTCGGTTTCTAGTTCTATGTTTTTATTTAAATAGTTATCATTTTGTTCAGATAATAATTTAAGCATTTTTGAGAATGTCTGATATTTCAAAATAACGAAAATTAGAATGATTATAATTAGAACTATATTTATAATAATTATATAGAATAGTTCTTCTATGTCGTTTGTTTGGTGGAGATTTTTAATATTTTCCAATGTCTTGGATGTTTGTTGCATCCGGGTTGATTTTATTATTTCCAATTCAAGGGTGGACATCGGAATTTCTGTTTTGCTCTTTATGTATTCGTTCGTATCGTTCGAATTTAATTCAGATAAGATAGGAACTATTTCGTTAAGGTCAATGGTGTAATAAGGTGTTTGGATATTTGTGTTAAGGCGTTTTGGTTTTTTGTTTGTTTTTAGAGTATTGGTGCCATATGAAATTTGGCAGCTTGGGTTAATTTCTAATATCCCTGTATTTTGGATGTCATTTGTATGGTTAGGATGATTAGGGCATAGTAAGTGAATTTGTTTAGGGAACAATGTGGCATATAACCATCCGTTGTGGACTTCTAATGGTGTAAAAGTGGGGTAATCAGAAAATGCTGCGTATATACCATTAAACCATTTCCTTTTCAGGGTAGGCGTGACACTACCCGATTCGGGTAGTGTTTCTAGGTTTGGCATTTATATGGTGCCGATTGAATTAGAAGATTAGCTTCGCAAATGGGGTCGCTTTTTATATTCTTTGTGAGAGGGGTAATAAGGCAGATTCTTCCTTAAATGGTTTCGTATGATTCTTTTAAAGGGTTTTCATTTGTTACGAAGTAAGTCTCGTTATCCTCAAATAGGCTGATATAATTAAATTGGGGTTTAATGTATATTGCTAATATTTGATCCTTATTTAGACTGTGGTAAATAGGAGATGGATATGCTTTAAAAAGAGTTATGTCTCTGGGGGAAATAGCCAAAAGGGTATGGATAAAAACTAAATATTTTCCCAATTTGAAATATTTTAAAGTGGAACCTTTGATTACGTCATAAAGATTAGGGCTCGGTGAAATTCGTGAAAAAATTTCTTGGAGTGTCTTGGGAGGGAAGTTTGGTAAGATTAAGGGATGGAATAAGTTGTTTGTAGCAAAAATTAAAGTTTGTGTGAGCTGGTCTGCAATTTCGATATAGTTGCCAATTACTTTTTCCATTGAAATTAAGTTTTCCGTTACATAGGTACTGTATATATTCGTATTTATATTAGGGTTTTCACTTGTCCATTCATTATAAGGTAAAATGTTACTATTAATGTCGTTTGTTTTGGATTTTTCCTTTAAAAATGAATTTTTTGCGATATAAATGTACTTTTCTTTCTATTGAAAAGTTTTATTTCCCATAATTTCCATTTTTTTTATTGTTGTATGAATCTGATGAATTGCTTCGCTTGAGTCTTGCAGATTCATTGTGGAATTGAAATTGAATGTGCTATTTAAAAAATGTTCAATTTGTTCTTAATGTTCACGACTTTTTCTTGTTGATATTTAATTTTTATTCTTGCTTGATTTTTATTGCAATTATGTATGTACTGTTTACAAGGTGGTAACGAGTGCTTGAAGCTTTCTATTAAATCGGATTCGAATTTTAAAATATCTTCTATATCGAAGTAAGATACTAGATAAACTTCGTTAGAGACGGCTTTAATTTTTGCTAATGTTTCGAAATAGATGCCTGGTGTATGGCTAAAAGGGTAATTCTGAAAGGATGCGCGTACAACTGAAAATGGAAATAATACTATCAAGGTTTGGAAACTTCCATTGATGTAAGTTTTTGCCATGGTGCTTCTCGCTTTCTGAATCCTAAAACAGAAAGTTTTATTAGTATTTGATTATAAATTAATAAAAGGTAGAAAGAATATAATATAATACTTTTATAGTTAATTCATGCAGGGTGATTGTAAAGAGGGGAAGAGGAAAAGAAATTTAATTCGTGGTACATTCTAGTACTCGTACTCTTTTATCATTGTTACTGGGTATATTTTTTGTTTTATACTTTATTATAATGGTTCGAGGGTCTCTTTTTACAAAAATGACATTTTTTAAAACTTTTGCTTGTTTCAACGTGTTTTCCCCTATTTTTATTAATTGTCTCACACCAGTTATTGGGTTCTATGATTTGATATTTTGTGTTATCAAGAGTTGGTTGTTTAATGAGTTCAGCATAAGAGGTAGAGGCACCTACGTTAATTACTTTTGTAATATCCTCTTTTTGTTGAGGCTTGCTACTAGTTTTATATTTTCTTCGGGTAGGATTTTTTCTCATAATTTTTTCTGTGCTTCCTTCTTGGATAAATGAAGGCAAAAAGGTGCTAGTAGCATTTTTTATAAAGTTGAGTTCTTTGAGTGAATTATTGATTGATTCAACAGAGGATGTTGTGTGTTTCCCGGTAATATATAGGGTTGATAGTATTTTTAAGGCCGCATCAGCTTTAGCTACTATGAGGCTGTCCGACACACCGGTCTGCTTAATATCTCCTACGGTACATATTATCACCCAGGTTATCTCTCTATCTGACGTTTTAATTTGCATGGTTGCATATTTCGGTAAAGGAAGTTTTCTTTCTGTGCAGAACTCTCGTAATTTTTCCAAAATATTTATTCCAAACGGGCTGTTCTTAAAATTTCGAGTTGAATTAGTATTTTCTGTTAAAATCGAAACTAAATTATCTATTGCTGTTTTATTAGCTAAGTATCTGTCGTATGCTGCACTTAGTAGTAGGAATTTTTTATACTTAATTTCGACTGAATAGTAAAAATTTCCTGCTGGTCCGCGATGTAAGTTTGTAATAAGGGTAGGAATAGGTTCTCCCTTTTCTTGAAGTATATCTTTTAGCAGGGTCATAAAAGTTTCAGCCGTCATGATGATATGTGGGTTATTATAAATGGAAAGAGTTATTTTGATATGTTGAGATTTTTTGTAATTCTGTATTTGGGTAGAGTTGTATATTTACGTCTTTACCCTTATTACCTGACATTTCGTTACCAGTGTCTCTGTTCCTGTAACCTGGACTCTCGTCGCTAGTCTGTCTGTTCCTGTTACTGGGATGCTCGTCGCCAGTGTCTCTAGCTTGGTCGAGAAGTTTATTATTTTCCTGTGGGGCCGATGGCCTTATTTCTGATGGAGTATCTTTGGGCGGTGGTTTGTTTGTTCCTAAATGCAGTAATAGATTAGTGGCTGAATCCCAAAGTGCTCCTATAAGATGGAAAGACCATCCAAATACGTCGTGTAATGCGTAACCGTGTATAAAGGTGTCTGCGATAAATTTGATTAATTTAAGTATTATTATTACTCCAATCAATCCTGCACTTGCAGTGCCAAAACTAGTAAAGATTGTCCAAAACTTTGCCCATGCAGATTCGGCTATTTTATTTATTGAGTCTTCATCTAAGATGTTTGAAAATGAAAAGCCATGGTTTGTAACTTGTTGGCCCCTTATGCCACGAGCTAGGGTATTTAATATTATCGGTCTTTCGGCTAGGAGCATGATGTGGTCACGAAGCTTTTCTAGATCTTTTAATATGTCTCTCAAACCGCGTCTCTTCCCTTTTCTGCCAATACAAAGGTTATATCCTCAGTTGTTAGGGAATACAATATTTCCGAATTTTGGGTGCTGTTATCGATTGTTCTGTTCGCCATACCTTCGTATAAGACTTCATATTTTTTAAAGTTGCATACATCGTCTGGTAATGCGTTCCAAAATGTTTGTCCACCTTCTCTATCTATACATTGAGTTTCAGTAAGTGAGCAAGCGACTCCTGACTGCAGGTGTATTTTATTTGTATTTATATTTACTTGAGCATAATGTTCTAATAATGTTATTTTGACTTTAGCTTGAACTACAACGTTATACCAGGTGCCGAAAGGGTCTGAGAACTGGGTACCTGAACAATACCCATTTGGCTGCAAATCACCTGCCAATAGTACTGTATGATGTGAGGTTGTATTAAGTGCTAATTTTGATAACTGTGCTGTAGAAGTTATCATGAACTTTCTTGTTAAATGCATTTTCTCACATTCATCCCGAGTAACTTCGTGTATATACTGACTCATACCATTACTTACTGCAGAAGTATGAGAGTACATACCGCAGTGTAGAATCGTACGATCAATTTCAACTTTACATTGTATAACTCTTTGTAATGTAAATCCACTGATTTGTATAAGTTGGATATATGTTGGTGTTACATGAATTTGAGGTTTGGGTATGTCACATTCTCCTACCTCTAATAGCGATAATGTTGTAATGTTTAATTGAGAGGACCCACAATCGTATCCTATGAAGCCTTCTATCGGGTTTATCCTTGACAGCACCCAAAGGATCATTAAGAAGCCGCCTATTCCAAATTCCATTATCTGGAAGAGGGTGTTTTTTTGTTTAATAATGGTTTTATTAAGAACATTTTATTTCTAGGTTTTACTGATAATTTATTATGGTCATTTATCAGAGTTCAATGATAAACGTTATATTCTAATATATATACCATTAAACCATTTCCCTTTCAGGGTAGGCGTGACACTACCCGATTCGGGTAGTGTTTCTAGGTTTTTCTTGTAGTTATGAATAACTACAAGTGTGGGCTCACCACACCCACGATGTGCCAACAGCACTCATGTCAGTATTCTTGAATGGTCACCCATCCAAGTACTAACCGCGTCCAACGCTGCTTAACTTCAGTGATCTGACGAGAACTGGGTTTTTCAGCGTGGTATGGCCGTTGGCTATGTCTAATAAGTCTGATAAAAGATGTTGGTTTGAATTCCGAAAACTTAAAATTAAATTATGAAATGCCAATGGTCCTCGTGTCCTTATTGTAAGAATAATAACCCTTATGGTTTCTGGTTCCATTATATTTGTTCCCCCGGTAGGAATATTGCAATCGTCCCGGTTGTAAATCCTTGTTATAAACAAATATGGCCATAATGCAAGTATATCCACATTGTCTACGAGCAAATCGATGTATTTTTCGATCTTCTGTCGGTGAACGTAGTCCATTCTCGAAATCCTTTTTTTTCTGGAAGTAGGTTAATATTTTTCTTATTGTTTGTCGTTGATTGGTATTCTGGATAGTTTAAGTCTATTGATATGGACTATTTTTGTTTTATTTTTTATATTTATTTTTACATTGCCTTTTCCTAACACCTCTAAAACTTCGTATGGTCCTGAATATTGATTTGCGAATTTGCGTATTTTTCCACCTTCTAATAAGAAAACGTTATCTCCTGCCTTAAAATTTTGTGGATTAGCTTTCTTATCATAGTAGATTTTTGATTTCTCTTTTGCATATATTAAGTTATTTCGGGCTATTTCGTGCATTTCATGTAGGCGTGTTATTAATTTTGTCAAGTAATGATATGTTTCTAGTTTTTCGTGTTCCAATGGAGGTTCGCTTGAAGGAAGACGTGCTAGTTTTCCAAAAACTAGTTCATACGGAGTACACTTTGTTCCTTCGTGTACGCTTGTATTGTATGAAAATGTAGCAAGGTCTAGCCAATCATCCCATTCGGCATTCTTGCTTACAAACTGTTTTAAATATTCCCCTAAAACGTGATGTGACCTTTCAATGGATCCGTTAGATTGAGGGTGAAAAGCTGTGGTCTTAAATTGCCTAATTCGGAATCTTTTGGCTAATCGTTTCATTAAATTACTCAAAAAGTCTGTACCCTGGTCTGTAAGAACTCCTTTAGGTGATCCAAATAGGCATATGAATTTTTTCACAAACGAATCGGCTATCGTACTTGCTTGATGGTTCTGGAGTGCTATTGCTAGTGAATATTTTGTAAAATTATCTTGTATAGTCAGTATATACTCGTTGCCCATTTTTGTTACTGGAAGGGGACCTACGATGTCCATAGCTATTTTTTCGAACGCGGTTCCTGGAGTGTCCGTTATCACCATTGGGTTTTTTTGTTTTAACCCGGACCAATTTTTTAAGCTGGCACTGTAAGCATACTTGGACATACTTCTGGATGTCAATCTTCATGTTTTCCCAAAAATAATTTTGACGTATTCTATTATAAGTTTTCGTAATTCCCTTGTGTCCACCTATTGCAGAAGAATGAGCTTCTTCAATTAATTCTATACGTTGATCTTTTGTGGGATATTGTGTGATTCCCATACATATTATAATTTTTGTAGATGATTCAGCAAAGGTTGTATCAAGTGTTGTTAGAATTTCATCCCAAAGTACGTGATTAACTTGAGCATTTTTAGCTACACTAATTGTTTCAAATTTAATTTGTTTGCTAATGAATGCAATGAAAATATTGTTAACCTTATACTTTCTAAAGTTTCGCTTAAATTCCCGTCTTCAATAGGCAGACCTATGTGGTATTGTTGACCCTTCTTAATATATTTTGCGACTCCTCTTTGAAGGTTTACAAATTTGGGTAATTTTTCTCTTTTTGCTAAAGCTCTTGAACCGTTGTCACGAGGGTTTGCGTCAACTGAAATAAAATATGTGTAATTGTCTTTCCGCATTGGTAGTTGATCACGGAATTCTACTACGTTCTTTCTTGTAATATTTCGTTTAACTGGTAAGGTATGGGGTGGAGGGGGTTCGGGTGGGGGCTGTGGTAGAGATAAATTTCCATCCTCTGGAACTTTCTGTTTTTCAGCTTCCTTCATTTCATATTGGTTAAGTGATTTTGATTCTTTTTCATAAGGGATTGTCTCAGTTGCTTCATCTAGATGACCTTTGGCTTCAAACAAATTTTCAAATTCTTCTTCTTGTGAATCATTGGAGCTTTCATCTCCTATTGATAAGTATTCTAATTCTTCTTTTTTCTCTTCTGAAAACTTTGGGTTATTTTCCTTAATATGTTTTTTCTTCTGACATTCCTTTGTTGGAATATAAATTGGATCAAAGAGGATTCCTTCAAAAGCCTCGTGGTAAGAACTATCAGAGTCTTCAAGACTTGAGTTTCTTGACCTCATTTTCTTTGTGTATTTTTGTTTCTTAGATTCCTCTGCTGGAACATATATCGGATCAGACAGAATTTCTTCTTCTGAATCTGATTTATTATAAAATTTTTGCTTCTTCTTACCTTTTCTCTCCATATTTTTCTCTACCTTCATGGGTCTACCTCGTTTTCCTTTTTTGGGAGGCGACAACTTTTTACTTTTAACTTCAGTGGTAGTCTTTCTTGGCCTACCACGTTTTTTTACCTGTACATTTTTTGCAGATTTTTCTTCTTCTCTGTCTTCTTCTAGGTCCTTCTCTTCTTCTTTTCCTTCTTCATCTTCGACTTCTTCTTCTATTTCTTGGACAGTAGTATTTTTTATTTTATTCTTATGATTAATTTTCTCATTCTTGTTCATTTCTTCTTTTTGCATTTGCTTTTTTGATGCTCCCCTAGTTATCATGGCGTTCCATTGCAACGTTGGATTATTATTGTTGAATGAATTATTCATAAGATGATTAATTACATTCGTTAGGTCTTCAATTGATTTTGTAAGATTCATAAACTCTGATGTCTTCTCACTTGCAGGCCCATATGCTGCCTTTTCTTTTTTATTTTCAGATTTCATGGATTTTATTCCAATGTCCTCTATATTATTACCATATTCAATAAGTTCAGATTTCGTTGGTTTCATATAATTTATTATGTTTGCATTTTCAGGATCATCAATGGGGTTCCTAGATAAGGCATCTGCGTTAACGTTAGTCTTACCTGCCTTATATATAACGTCAAAGTCGTACTCGGCTAATTTTAATTTCCATCTCGTAACTCTAGAGCATGGGTCTTTAGAATTCTGAAACCACACCAGTGGTTTCTGGTCAGTGACCAAAGTAAATTTTCGTCCATAAAGATAAGGTCTAAATTGTTGTACCCCATGAATGATTGCTAAAGCTTCCTTTTGGTAAGTGTCGTACTTTTTCTCTGCATCATTCAAGGTTCGCGAAGTATAATTTACGGGCCTATCCTTTCCTATGATTCCCTGAGATAATATTGCTCCTATCGCAAATCCAGAAGCGTCCGTGGTTAAAATAAAAGGCTTAGTGAAATCCGGGCGCTGTAAAACAGGTTCTTCACAAAGTTTTTCCTTTAAAATATCAAATGCATTTTGTTGTTTTTCCGTCCAATTAAATGGGGTGTCCTTTTTTAAAAGTTGTGTCAGTGGACTGGCGATTTTTGAAAATCCGTCAATGAAACGTCGATAATATCCAGCTAAACCAAGAAACTGCTTGATATTTTTCTCATTTTTGGGGATGGGGAATTTTCGAACTGCTTCGAGTTTTTTCGGATCTGGGCGTATACCGTCTTTATCAATAATATGACCTAAATAACCTACTTCAGGCCTCAAGAATTCGCACTTATCTGGCTGTAATTTCAAATAGCAGAACGTAATCTGTCCATTAGGTTATTAAATTTTTTCTCATGTTCATCAAGAGTATCAGCATATAAAACAATATCATCGAGGTAAACAAACAATTCTGTTCCTTGTAACCCAGTTAATACTAAGTCCATTAAACGCTGGAATGTATCTGGGGCATTTTTCAAACCGAAAGGCATACGATCAAACTCATAATGCCCGTAAGGGGTGGAAAATGCAGTTTTGTGTGCATCATCCGGATGCATTTTAATTTGATGAAACCCGGAAGCTAAATCAAATACTGAGAAATATTGAGCACCGCCTAGTTGATCAAGAATTTCTGTTATATTTGGCAAAGGATAAGAATCGCCTATTGTTTTTTCATTAAGTTTTCTAAAATCCAAAACCATTCTCCATTTTTCGTTTCCGTGAGAATCGAACTTTTTTGGAACTATCCAAACTGGGGTATTGTAAGGAGATAAGGATGGTTTTACTATTCCGTTTTCTAAAAGTTCATTAACTTGCCGAGTTATTTCTTCTTTGTGTATAGGGGGAAATCTATACTGTCATGACATAATAGGGTCGTCATCAGTTGTTCGTATGCTATGTTTAAGAACATTGGTTGCTCCCAATTCTTCACCCGGTATATGGAATTGATTAGCGTATTTAGTTATTAGTTTTATTACGTGTGCTGATTCTTCATTATTTAAATGGTCCAACCGTAACAATTTTTTTAATTCTTCGATTCTGTCTTGTCCGGAAATGTTAAAGATTTTGCATAAATGCTCTAGTTTCATGTTATCATGATTTAAAAATGTATCCAATAATTCATCGGTAGGATTATGTTGATTACTTTTAGTTGGTTTGGAAGAGTTTAAATTTTGATAATTTTGATTAAATTTTTCTCTGGATGTTTCTTTTTCATCAAAGTCTTGCAATTCTACTTTAGGAATTTCGATATTAATTGACTGTACACATGTATTTGCTACCTTTATATAGGCACGACCTCTATTGTTACTAACAACCGCATTACCTATAAAGATTCCATCACCGACGGATAGTTGAGGTATATAACCAGTTGTTTTTTCTTTATTTATTACTTCAACAAAAACATTGGTTATTGATCTACCAGGTATTGTCATATAATCTTGAGATTCGAAAGGGTAATATTGTTTTTTAATTTCTAGTTGTTTTTCTGCATAATTAATTTTTACTTTGTTATTTTGAAAAAATTCAGTGCCAAAAACTCCATCATGTTCAACTGGTACTTCATTTGGTATTAAATTAAATATGGTTGAAAGTCCAAAAATATCAAGTTTCACTTGACCCAAAGTAAACACAGGGTGTTCATTTATTCCGGTGAGTCGTAATCGTTCGTCTTCGTTAATAGTCATGTCAGATTTTATCATGCCTATCTTTAGTAAATTTGGTCCTGCACCTGTATCTACCACCATGGTGGCAGGGTATCTAAGTCCTCTAGTAATTATTTTTATATAAGGTATTGTACTGCTCATACTTAAATGACATTTTTCGGTCTTTATCTCATCTTGTGAATTATTTTTATTAGTAAAAACGGGTGCACTAGATTTTTCGCCTGAGTCTCCTTCGGGGCACCTTGCCAAAGGAGAGAGTTCTAGTTTCCCTGGTTTAGTGGCTGATTCTGAATTTGTTGGGAAGCGCTATTGTTCATTCTTGCCCTACAATCTTTAATTATGTGCCCTGGTTTTTTTGCAATAATTACAAATTATATTGGATCTGGTAGCGAGAGGATTTTCTTGGGTGGGATTAGGGTGGGATTGGTAATTACGAGTATTTTGTAAAAATTGCCTGTTTTGTCCTGAAAAATTATTTTGTGACATATTTTGTTGTGGAAAACAATTTTCCGTCCATGATCGGCCCTGGGATTAGCGAGAATCCCACGGTCGATCTCGCGATTGAGTCTGAAATTGATTTTGTCGACGTTGGTATTGTTCCAGATTTTGTCGATTTTGGAATGGATATTGTTGCTGTTGGTATTGACCTTGATTTGGTGGATACGTTTGTTGTTTTTCAAATTGCCTTGAATTTTATGGATTCCACTGTCGATTTTGACATTGATTCTGTGTTCGCCCACCATAATTGTTATCTCGTAAAAAATAC
>CAKNYM010039465.1:0-10605 GCA_932195095.1 Andricus curvator
TTTTCATTATTTCTTGTGCAATAAAAATATGAATTTTCGATTTTTCAAGAAAATTGAAAAAGTCGTCATGATAATCTTGTAGGACGTGCGAAAAGAAACACTTTTCCTATCTTGACTTTTTTTCGTATCGTGCGTTGTTTGGCCGAAAATGTTACTTTTCGCTTTTTTGGGGGGATTTTGAAAATACTGTAACTCGGACAATTTTCTTTTCATCAAAAAAAGTCGTAAGGATAAATTGTTTAGATTTTCGAGTACTATAAGGGCCCGCACATATAATTTTGAAATTTGGAAAAAAGTGGTCTAAAAATTTTTGAAAATGCTCTAACTTTTTGAATTTTCATCCAAAATGGCTGGTTAACGAACTCGATTCCTCTTTTTGCCCCCTGAAACTGTGTGCCAAAGCACAATCTAATCCGATTAGTCTTTCAAAAGTTATCCGATATACAGACGACGACGACAACGACAACGACAACGACATAAAGACAGACACCGACGTAAAAACCATTTTTTCTGACTCAGGGGGCCTCAAAACGTCGACATTTGATGGAATCCGCGAAACTCATTTTTCACATAAAACCAATACTTTCTCATTATGATGAGAATGTAAAAAATTGTTAATGGTTGTCAACTTTTCGACTGCAGTGGTAAGTAAAAATTTTAAGAATCTTTTATTTTTGAATATAATAACATTTCAGACAGACAAGATATACAATATTTTTATAAATGATATATTTCGATTTGAACCTGATTTGAAGTACTTTTCAGTTGATAATTATGATGAATTAATTATTTCATTATACAATCTTGAAATATTCCCATATATTCCGCCAATATTCCTATATATTCCCAGATATTCTTGATATTCCAGATATTTCAAAGTATTCTAAAGTATTTCCAAATATTGCAAAGTATTCTGAAATATTCCAAACTATTCCGAAGTATTTCGAAATATTTCAAAATATTCTCATATTTTTTGAAGCCGCTGAAAGTCTAAATTGGAAATTTTTATATTTCTGACAAGTTTTAAAATGTGAAATTTAATTATTTCACTTTTGATTCTTGAGAGAGATTTCCAAGTTTTCCAAACCTGTAAAGAGATTTAGACAAGCTTTAAAATTAAGAAAATAGTTCCCCTTGAAGATTTCTACAAAAATTGCTTATAAACTTACAGATATTTTAAACCGGTTTTTGAGTATTTCGAAAAATATGAATTCCCTCCCCCCCCCCCAGTTTTTGTTTTTTCTTTCTGACCCATTAAAGGCCGTGTGAAAAGTGCGAAATCGTTCGTAGCATTGATTTTATTTATTGTTAAAAACTCTTTTTATACATTTTTTTTAATTTTCATGATATGTATACATATTTACATATTTTATATTATTAAGCAGCGTTGGACGCGGTTAGTACTTGGATGGGTGACCATTCAAGAATACTGACATGAGTGCTGTTGGCACATCGTGGGTGTGGTGAGCCCACACTTGTAGTTATTTATAACTACAAGAAAAACCTAGAAACACTACCCGAATCGGGTAGTGTCACGCCTACCCTGAAAGAGAAATGGTTTAATGGTATATATATATATATAATCTAATACGTATATATTTGAGTCTTAATTCCAAATTTGGAAACAGGTATTGAAAATTGTAGAACCGAATAAATGTCACTGACATTCCTATCCATGAAAGCAAAAAGAAACAAAGAAAATCAATGTCTTTAATGTTTTACCGCCTGAGGTTCATAAGAAAGTGACTTCTGACACATACTTCAGGTCTTTGGATTCAGAAAGGAAAACAAATATTTTGACAAAAAATGCACGTCTTCAGAAATACTAAAAAAAAAGGTTCAAAATATCGAAAAATGTCTGAGCATTTTTTTCTTATATCTCTTTAAGGAGAATAACTTTCGGCACGATTGGGTGAATTTTCAAACTTTTTGAAATTTCTTTGCGGATTTTAGATATTGAGAAACTTCGCACAAAAATAAAAAAGGAAAAGTTATATATATTTATTATTTTGAAAAATACAATATTTTAAACGAAGAAATTTTAACACTTTTTGGCATCCGATCCTAAAACTTCTTTTGAGTCCCAGGGAACACATATACCAAGTTTCATGCCTTCTTATCATTTGAGACTAATTTGGACAATTTTCGTTGTACAAATGCCTATAATTATCTTAATGATAGAGGTACTTAAGAGTACCTTTTAATAAATAACGGATTTTATGTAAAGACTAAAACTCAGTATTTTTTATGTTATTTAATGTGTAAAATATTTTTAAACTAGCTGTGAATTCGTTCTCGAGTGTTTCCACTTTGTTTATATTTATAATTATGTGGTGCTCAACTCACGAGCACTTTGTTTCCCGTTAGCAAATGTATTTGCTTCCTCATAGAAGAAGCATTAGTTATTTTCTTCAATAATAGATAAACCAAAGTCTTCATTTTGATCAATTTAAAAATAGAAATTTACAAAAAATACAAAATTACAAAATAATACAAAAAATTTTTTGAATACAAAGACAAATTAGACAAATCATATTTTGTATACAAAATGATAATTTTTCGAGCTAGAAAAGGGGAGGAAAAGTTCTGTCGCATCCTATACCTTTCTCAGCTTTATTATTTCTTCACAAAAATGGTCAGAATTATTTTATTTTTAAATTTATGAGCAAATAGTCTTTTCTATTCATGCGTCAACTTTGAATTATGTCAATGAAAAAAGTTTTTCGGTTTGAAACAGATGTTTCAAATATTATAAATGAGTATAACTTCCTTACTCTTCAATAAAGTGTATTAATATTATAGATCAATCGATTTGCCTCAAATCAAGAAATCTTTTCCGTTCTTGCATCAATTTTGAATTATGTGAATGAAAAAAGTTTTACTATAAAAAACCGTGTTTTAAAATATTGTGCATTACCATAGCTTTCTTACTCTTCAATAAAATGTAATAATATTATAGGTCAATCGATTCGACTCGAATCAACACATCTTTTGTGTTCTTTCATCAACTTTGAATTATGATAATGAAAAAAGTTTTACTATAAAAAACCGATTTTCAAAATATATAAATTACCATAACTTCACTACTCTTTAATAAAATGTATTAATATTATAGGTCATTCGATTCGTTTCGAACCAAGGAATCTTTTATATTCTTGCATCAACTTTAAATTATATTGAAGAAAAAAGTTTTTCTATAAAAAACTGTATTTTCAATTATTATGCATTACCATAGACTCCTTACTCTTCAATAAAATGTATTGATATCATAGCTCAATCGATTCGACTCGAATCAACACATCTTTTCCGTTTTTTTAATCAACTTTGAATTATGTTAATGAAAAAAGTTTTACTATAAAATACCGATTTTCGAAATATATAAATTACCATATGGCCAACGGCCATACCACGCTGAAAAACCCAGTTCTCGTCAGATCACTGAAGTTAAGCAGCGTTGGACGCGGTTAGTACTTGGATGGGTGACCATTCAAGAATACTGACATGAGTGCTGTTGGCACATCGTGGGTGTGGTGAGCCCACACTTGTAGTTATTTATAACTACAAGAAAAACCTAGAAACACTACCCGAATCGGGTAGTGTCACGCCTACCCTGAAAGGGAAATGGTTTAATGGTATACATACCATAACTTCCCTACACTGTTAGAAAAATCTGTACTAAATTTAGTAAACATGTAATGGAAGCGAGAATGCACAACATGAAATTAAATTTAGTATACCAACGTACAGTAAATTTAGTATATTTATACTGAATTTAGTACACGCGTAAACTAAATTTCATATACGTGTATACTAAATTCAGTATGAATATACTAAATTTACTGTACGCTGGTATACTAAATTTAATTTCATGTTGTGCAATCTTGCTTCCATGACATGTATACTAAATCTAGTGCAGATTTTTCTAACAGTGTACGCTTTAATAAAATATATGTATATTATAGGTCAATCGATTCGTCTCAAACTACGGAATCTTTTCTGTTCTTGCATAAACTTTGAATTATGTTAATGAAAAAGGTTTTACTGTAAAAAAACGATTTTTTAAATATTATTAAGTGCTAAAAAAATGCAACAAGCATTTTTAGAAATCCTTCGGTCAGTTTCAAGATATTAGTCGGAAAAATAAGCCTTCCAAATTTCATCAATTTATCTGCAACTGTTTTCAAGTTATCGTGTTCACAAAAAAGTGTGACATCCAAACACGCATCCACACACACAGTCACACGCACACGCACACACACATATCCAGACAATTGCTTAGAACATTGTATTAGACATTTTTAAATTGGGGAAGGTTTAATTAAATGAATTTACAAATTGTGGGAAATGTTACCATTATAAAGCTTCCTCTATGAGGAAGCAAAAAGGGTATAAATGTTTCACAGACAGATTTAAAAAAATATATATTCGGTGATTTGCGATGAAATACATATCGAGATATTTCCAAGTATTCTGAAGTATTTCCGAATATTCTGAATTACTCTCAAATATTTCAAATATTCCCTCCTATTTTAAAATATCTTATCTAGTTCCCATATATATATATAACAAGTATTCCTTGTATACACAGATATTTCCAAACGTTCCGAGATATTATCAAGTTTTTGAATTATTGCGGCGTATTCTTTGAGAATATATTCCTCGTACACGCAAACGGAGAATAGTACGTCCCTCTTGTTATACTTTCAAATTGAATACCTTAGTTGCTGTTGAATAATATGTGGGTTTCCGCATGAAAAGAGCCCTTATGATCGGTTCTTGTTTAGGAGATATTCGCGTTTTCCGAAATCAAGGTCAAAATTATTATTTTCGGGTTTGAGTGGGGGATAATATCAGGGCCTGAAGTGAAGCTATTTGCACTATAGTCGTGTCTCGAAAGCAACCGGAAGTGGATATATTTTTACGTTAGAAGAAAAGGTATAACACGTGCGCTTATGGCACTCGACGAATTTAGATGAGGTTTTCTCGAAAGTCAGTTTTTCGAATTTCCAACTTCAAAAGTGCCCGGGCGCAACCTAAGGTGTTTTTCTTGGGCTTAAAATGCCGGGAATTTAACCCACTATATACCGGCCCTTTTCAGGCGGACCCCTGCATATTAAGAAAAAATAAACAATATAATTTTTTTCAAAGAAAAATTCTCTTTTATGTTTTAGAATGAATGACACCTTCTTCGAAAGAGCTTTCACAATTTGAATCAATTCAAGATGTTGAACTGCAACGGGACAACGAAAAAATAAATTAAACAGTTTTATTTCTCACTGTACTTTTCAAGACCAAATTTGTTTATTATTTGATTGTCAATTATTATTAATGTACATGTAATTAAGCAGAGGATAAGCAATACTCATTAAGGATGTGTTTCCTATATCTTAATACTAAAAACTGGTGTACATGTGAGTAATAAAGGTAAAAAAATACCTATACGTTTCTTGTTTCCTTCACAAAATTTTATTAAAACTATAATTAAATAAAAGTAATTACAAGACCGATAGAGAACAGTTAGCGAGGTAGCACACTTAGCACGAATAGAGATTGAAAATAAGTAGGATATCCAGTAGATGAATGCTCTTGCAGTAATACAATATTCCATTTTCCAGCAACACTATACGAGATATGAAAAAAAAAAATGTTAAGCAGATTTGTTCATCTCAAAAAGATCTACAAATAGCTTCAGATTACTTGCTTGTAGAGACACAAAGTTTTTGTTCTAATTGTAAAAAATGTTATAAAAATAAATAATTCCTTCTTTCGGTCAAACTAGGCAAGGTAAGTACACTATCGGTCTAAATTTTGAATCTAAAATGAGACCAAGAACATAATAAAACATTCATACTATAATATAATAAATTAGAGACAAAAGACTGCGGTCGCCACTCGACCAACCGCTTTTCGTCTTGGGCATTCTTTACGATAATTCGAAAACCATTAAATGATTTATTAATGTTTTGATCTAATTTCAAGAAGAAGATTTTAGTCTTTAATTCAGCGATGTTTCAATTTTTCCATTTACTTTCCTGATGCATGCAAAGAGTATCGAAAATACTTCAAGTAGGGCCCAATCGACGTTAAATTTAATAAGCTTTCAAACGGTTTTTCGAAAATCTTTGTAACTTAATTTTTTCAGAGTAAGACAAGCCTGTTTTCTATCTGATTTTCGTAAGTGGACGCGCAATTTTGACCAGACAGTGTACGATTAAATGTTAAAAAACAAAATTGTTGATCCTAAAAAGATCTGCAAAGGACCCCGCACCAAATGCACAGAAAAAAGCCTTATGATAAAAAATTGTAAAAAAAAATTTTTCTTGTATTTTCGAACCTGCAAACTAAAAATTCGAAAGAAAAATGTCAGAAAGATGGACAGTTTTTAGACAAACACTTGTCCAAAGTTTCAATTTTTACATGTATTTTAATGGAAAAATGCTTATTTTAGCAAAATGCTTTTTTTTCCCTCAAAAATGTTATGATAGATTGGACTAAAACTTTTATATTTTGACGATCAGGCGTACCGAATCAAAAGATTCATACCCACGAACTAGAAAGATTAGCGATTCTTTGGGTCTACAGCATGTTTTTAGGGGTATTTTTGTACCCTAAAGATCCAAGTAAAATATGTAAATCATCATTTCTTAGTAACTAAAATCAATAGAGATTTTTATTCAACTCCTACGGTATGAAACGACTTTCCAATAAGTGGATTAAGCGTACATAGCAAGAATATGTTTTGACCTAATTTTAGGGGATGTTTTACCATCCCTTAAACAATAAGTCTGAAGTTCCTAACGCATTAATCAATAACGAAAAATAATTTTATTTTTAAATGCATGAAAGCTGCTATTTTATGACAAAAAATAGTCGCGTACAACCCTAAAAACTTCTTAAAGCACTTTCAAACCCTCATCAGATATAAAACTCACCCCAGCTACTCCTAAATATTTTTAAAATTCAACAAAACCAACCTAATTCAAAAATTCGCCCAGTTTTTACTGATAATAATTTCAATTGATGCCAAAGCGGCACACATAAAGTCTCAACCCTTCAGCACATGTAGAAATCACTCCAGCCACCCCCGAATATTTTAAAAACTCAATAAAATCACCCTAATGCAACAATTACCTTAATATAACAGGTTTGCAGAGGTTGGTGCAAGTTCGTGTTTATGAATATTTGAATTTCCCACATAAAATTACTGTTGCAACTTATTGGTACAGTTTCGTACAAGTTACAATAGGTTTTCTCAGGATGGTACAGGTCCGAGTTTATGAATATTTGAATTTCCCGTGTAAAAATATGTTCATAAGTTTGGGTAAAGCTTAGAACAATATTAAAACTTTTTCGTGTAAAAATAGTCTTACAACTTAATCGTGCAGGTTAAAACCAGTTAAAGCAGGTTTGTACAGGATGGTACCAGTTACTATTATTTATTTTCTTACATATTATGAGTGTATTTATATTTCAATTATTACTACCGTTAATATCGCTTTAATACAAGTGCACTTGACTTCTATTTTTTGTTATCAATTTTAACGTGTTTGGAAAAGTACGGTGTGAATTATCTTTGGTTATTTTCTGCCTTAATCTTGAAGTTTTGAAACATTTTTTTGCCCATTTGGCATCAACTGAAAACATTTTCAGAAAAATCCTGGTGAACTTTGAAATTAGGGTGATTGTATTGAATTTTAAAAATATTTGGAGGTTGCTGGGGTGAGTTCTATATGTGCTGAGGGATTGAGATACTTTGTTGTCCCTTTGGCATCAATTGAAAAAATTATCAGAAAAACCTGGCGTATTTTTGAATTATGGTGATTTTATTGCATTTTTTAAATATTTGGGGGTGTCTAGGGTGATTTCTACATGTGCTGAAGAGTTGAGACTTTATGTGTGCCCCTTTGGCATCAATTGAAATTATTATCAGCAAAAACTGGGCGAATTTTTGAATTAGGTTGGTTTTGTTGAATTTAAAAAAATTTAGGGGTAGTTGGGGTGAGTTTTATATCTGATGAGGGTTTGAAAGTGCTTTAAGAAGTTTTTAGGGTTGTACGCGACTATTTTCTGTCATAAAATAGCAGCTTTCATGCATTTAAAAATAAAATTATTTTTCGTTATTGATTAATGCGTTAGGAACTTCAGACTCATTGTTTAAGGGATGGTAAAACATCCCCTAAAATTAAGTCAAAACATATTCTTGCTATTTACGCTTAATCCACTTATTGGAAAGTCGTTTCATACCGTAGCAGTTGAATAAAAATCTCTATTGATTTTAGTTACTAAGAAATGATGATTTACATATGTTACTTGGATCTTTAGGGTACAAAAATACCCCTAAAAACATGCTGTAGACCCAAAGAATCGTTAATCTTTCTAGTTCGTGGGTCTGAATCTTTTGATTCGGTACGCCTGATCGTCAAAATATAAAAGTTTTAGTCAAATCTATCATAGCATTTTTGAGGAAAAAAAAAGCATTTTGCTAAAATAAGCATTTTTCCATTAAAATACATGTAAAAATCGAAACTTTGGACAAGTGTTTGTCTAAAAACTGTCTATCTTTCTGACATTTATCTTTCGAATTTTTATTTTGCAGGTTCGAAAATACAAGAAAAATTTTTTTTAGAATTTTTTATCATAAGGCTTTTTTCTGTACATTTGGTGCGGGGTCCTTTGCCTAAAATCATTTTTTGATAAAACGCATCTTTTCTATTTTATTCATGAAAAATGTGACCGGAAATAGAAATTCCCATTTTTCGGTGAAACTATGAGAAATAGCTGCCGTCAGAAATTGTCGGTACGAACAGCGCTAGTACTATTAAAAATCACTTCTGGCTTTCGAACGTGATTATTCATTCAGAAAAGAAGCGAGAAACTTTTTTTTAAATCCTTTGGAAGGATTAGGAATTCCCGCAACGTATGACCTCCAAGAAATATATGTTTGACCTTTTAAAGAGAATATAGGACATGAGAATTAAAAAAAAATGAAAAAGTTTCTCGAATTTTGTACCTCGACTTCACCTTGTGGCATGACCTTGGAAAGTTGAAGCACAGATATGAAATCTATACCACACCAACTTTGAAGTCTTATCGTTAATTCAAGCCAATACAACTTTTAAACAATTTTTTGGGTTCCAGATTCTTTTTCGACATATTTTAAAATCTTCAAAACTGAAAATTAATTTTTTCAAAGAAAACCTAAATAAAATAAAATTTTCCTGGAAATCTTATTTTAGGTGCTGGTAATTTTTTGTTTACTGGTAACGACAATTTTTTTATCGTTACCTGCAGTAAATACATTTCGTAAACTAAGGTGATCTAAGTTTTTGTCCATAATTTCATAATTCTCATCTCTTTGAATATGTGAAAACGTTTACAATTTACAGGTAGTGTGATAGCAAAATGTTGAAAAAAGAATTATTTCACAATATTAAAAAATCATTTACAATTAAAATTTTCTCTTCGACCGATAGAGTTTAGAAACATTTAGAAATAATATTTTTGATTAAATAAAACTACTTTTTCGGAAATTTTGATTTGCAAAATTGATAATTTTAAAACTTTGTAATCTTTATATTAATCGATGAAGAAACTCAAAATAACCACTGAAAGTCATATTCACCATCAATCGCGCGCTAATTGAGCGTGCAGTTTTTCGATTTGATGGGAAAGATGATTTTTTGTAGAAAATACAAATTAGGAATAACTAAAGTCGGGTCCAAAAGTCGAGGCCCCTCACTTTTTTTGATTGAAACTCGCACAAAAAAATCTCTGAAATGTCTAATAAAAAGCATCTGAAAGCTTAAAGTCTTCCGAATGCAGCGATATGTTCACTTTTGTTTGAAAAAATTTTGTTCAATAGTTAGAGTGCAAAACGTCCACTTTGACCTGTTCCCAGAAGGAGGGCGACGTTAGGAAAAATCTGAAAAAATTCACAGATATTTTTTGAACATTCCTGAATGCAATGCATTTTTCGAAATGCTGAAATATACAATAGTTTTCTTTTTACGGGGATTTATTTACAAACATTTTATCTTGAGAACGAGTGAAGATGGGAAGCCGTTCAATGGCTTCAAATGTGCAGTTTTGCCATGCGATTGCAGTGCAATAACTAAATTTATGATAAAATCATTATCACGCAAGAGACATCATTTTGCATATTTTTGACTTTAATCAGTGTGGGCGTGTGGCCAGCACAGCGGGACAAGTGGCAGCAAAAAAAGTACCCTTTCTATGACAATAGTAATTCCAGAAGCAAGTCAAATGCCCGAAACAGATGTGGTTCAACGAAGCAGGGCCGTCTCAACGTCTTCAAGATGCATTTACCGAACTGTTCCTCAGAAAATCGAAACCCAATTGCGAATATCAACCCGATTGAGAATATTTTCAGTAGAAAAACATTTTAAAAATAAGTTTCTTCTAAAACTCCTACAATCCTGGATACTTATTAAACTGACTTCAATTTTTGTGTGAAATCCACATTATTTTTTAATGTTTCAGAAATCTTCATAAATATATATAAATATTCATTTGAATGTAACAAAATCTAAATTTCGTTCTACATTATTGGAAACCTTTTAAAAACTTAACATATTTCGAAAAAAA
>CAKNYM010039475.1:0-10815 GCA_932195095.1 Andricus curvator
AACACGCGAGAGATACCGGTTTGACACACTAGACACTGGACAGTCGAATCGGACAAAACCGTAGAAAAATAGAGAAGAGGTGAACTATAACTTCTAACTTATCACTTTGCTATGACTTAAGACTGACCCATGCTGGTCGATTGAGTTTTTATAGGGCCTAAGGCGACGTCCCTGCATGCTTTGACGTCGGTGTATACGCGCACGTCACGAGTATATATAGATATACTATACGGCTTACAAAGTTTTCAGTATATCTATAGCTATGTCCTCCAGCCTCCACGTGCTTTCATGCTCTATAGTCTATGTCTAGCTATAGCTAGCTAGACAGTTTACGCTACGGATTACAATGTTCTTACTATAGTCTATACTCTATACTTTTACTCTCGTGCTCAATATATATAGTTATATTCTACAGCGTACAACGTGCTGATATATATAGCTACACTCTACACCGCGCAATATTCGCTCTATATTTATTGAGTATTTATTAGTGTAAGCATGCAAATAGATAAATATATAAATAAATATATTAACATATATATATATATATATATATATATATATATATATACGTCACGGGACGTGACACCTCCCCCCTAAGTCGAACGTGGGGTGAAGCATTCAGGTGGGGCTTCAGAGTCCCACATGGAGCGAACGTCCGCGTTCGAACGTATGGTAGAAGGGTCGTCATAAATATTTACTAGATTAAAGAAATAGACACAATTATTTCTTATATGTCAGTTGATATTCGTAAAAAGAACATATAAAAGTATACAAAAGATATATATGTAATATCAAATATGTTTTGAGATCAGGGATTACATATTATACTTATAGTTTCTGCGTGGACTAAAACAATGTGGAGCTACATGTCCTCTCTCATAGCATCTTTCGCATGCGTTTAACCATTTATAAAGTTTTATTTTATTTGTACTAACTTGTGCATCTGAAATTATGTGCACATTCACATTCTCATGAACATTGATTCTTAAATTAGTATAATTTTCTTCGCAAAACATAAATTTTTCTGCTAACGCTTCTAACATATGGCGAGCAGCATTTTGTCTCGCAGCCTTTTTTGTAGATGCGGGCTCACCTTCATATAAATATTTTACATTATTTTTATGCATTATGCATTTAGCCTCAAATAATGGCAATTCGGCGTTATGACCTAGTGTCTTTACAATAAAAATAGGTTTCGAAAAATCGTATTCGACACTTATTTCGTTAAGGGTTTGTACTGCTGAGGATTTGGAGAGGTTTCTTTCCATTGCCATGTTATCTGTAAAAGAGAAACAGCAATATTTGGATTTTTAGATAACATGGCATTGGGAATTCAGTTAAACTATATGACATTATATAATATATGGTGTTGATTTTAGGAGAAAATTTTTTTTTTTTTTTTTATATGACGTAGTAGATTTTAAAGTAAGATTTAATTACATATGCAGCGTTGTCACAATAAAATTGAGTTTTATTCACAATTTTATTTAAGAAATTTTACTTTCGATGATAGTTTTCCTTTGGGCCAAAACTAACAAAATTTTGGAGCCAAATTCGAATTTTTGAATGTTTTGTTATTACTAATTGGCATCTTTTTACAAACATATCGGACATATTTTGCTAATTTAAAATATCTAATTTATTACTGTTTATCAATAAAAGAAATTAAAATGCGCACAAATATTTTCGCTACAAAAATTAAGAGATGAAGAGATACATAACCTGTAAATTTACAAAAATATGACAAATCGTGCAACTGTACTGAAATGTAATGGAAGAAAGAAAACAAGGTGAAAAGCCAATTTGACTGTGATTATAATCATGGCACTAACGTACTGAAATTTCGAGAAGTGTACTTTTTAAATACAATTGCAGTTTAATTGGTAACAATAATGGCAAAATAAAATATATATATTCAATCATTATTTTCAAGAATTTCAGTGTCAGCATCCGAATTTAATTCCGGAATTATTATTCTACACAATTTAAAAAGGATCATCCAATTTTACGTAAACGTCATAAAAGAGATACATATGTATTTGCGAGGTTAAATATTAAAATTGTGAAATTGGATTTACATAGTACAGTGTAACTAACTACTTATGAAGAAGGAGAAGAAGAATTATATAGCTTTCTATTAGAAAAATAATTTTTACATTGACAAAAAGTGATTATTTTGCAAGAACCATTCTTCTAATAGTATAAAGAGAGATGAGAAAAAAAACATGGTTAGAAGTTTGTATAGGTATGTAAACAAAACTGCCTATCCAGGGTTACAAGAAAAAAAAAACGAATACGTGGTGTGGTCTAGGATGGATTTTCTACAGGAAGGGTTATAAAACTGAGTCTAGGTGCTTAAACATTTAAGATAGACCAGGTGCAGTAATAGTAAACATAAAAATTAAACAGTTTTTCACTGTGAAATGTTTAATTTTTGAAAATGGAAGAATTTTAAAGAAAAAAGAAGTAGAGAGGTTTAGCTTAAAATTGAGGAAAGAGTCGGGAAAGACTAGAGGGTGCCATGCATTTGTAACTGTATGCGTGAGGGCTTCTAGAAGGTGTCATAAAAGAGAGGTATAGGAGTCAATAGTCTCTTCTAGATCTCTTTTTATATTTTCGAAAGCAGAGTTATTGAACTTGGTGTTAAGATCAAAAAATGTGTTAAAGTCTTCGACCCTTGAGATGATTTTAGAAAGATTTATAATTGTTGAAGAGATCAAATTAGGGATAAGAAACAAATTGTCTTTGAGTAAATGAAGAGAAGTTTCTTGATTGTCGTCTAATTGTTGAAATGAGTTCTGAACTTTTTCTAAATATGGATCATTTTTTGTTTTTGAAGAACTGTAAATATTATATGTTTGAATAGAAATTAGCGAAATTTCTTCAAGAAAATAAGTTATTGATTTGGTATCAATGTTATGATTACTTCCATTGCAAATGTCAGATCTCTTCTTACAATTCTGTGATGAATTTGTTATAGTTCTCTATTATCTGATGCTTGAAATTATATAGGACAAACGTTTCTGAATAAGACGAAAAATGATATTCATCGGAAAGGATTTTAATATCAATAATAGGCTCAAGATAAATGCCTAATGAGTGCGAGAAAAGAGAATCAATGTACGAGGTTGTCGCATCAGATGGGGTTACTAGGAATAATATCAAAAAGATACCAGGTGAAAGTTGGAGTTTTTAGTTCATTGTGCTTCTCGAAAGCCTGTAAAAAGAAAACAAAAGCTAGTGTATAAGATGGTTTTAATTTTGAGGACTACATCCCTAGTTGTGTGTATGCTTCTAAGGTTTTGTGCCCATTTAGGAATATCACTGCCATTTCTTTCGAAAATTTCCGTATGAAATAAATATGGCCATAACATGATCAGATCAATTTGATGCATAAAAACGACGATAAGAGAGTCTATACGCTGACAGTGGATGGGATCCATCTGAAATTAAAATGATAAAGGCTTGTCGTTTAATTATTAACGGTTTGACATTTTATGTGTGAACGTTTAAGTCTATTGACGTGTACTACTGCAGGTTTGCTTTTTATGTCAATTTTGACGTTTCCTTTTCCTAATATTTCCAGGACTTCATAAGGCCCTTTATATTGATCATCAAATTTTTTCTTAGGTTCATTTCCAATTAATAAAAAGACGTTGTCTCCAGTGTTGATTTCTAATGGATTAACTTTTCGATCATGATATATTTTTGACTTTTCTTTAGCCGCAATTAAATATTTGTCTCGCTTGAGTTCTCATTTCATATAATTTTGTTATAAAATTCGTTAGGTAATCGTCATAAGTTTGCAATTTTTCTTGCTTTGATAGTGGTTCATTTGATGGTTGACGAGCTAATTTACCGAAAACTAATTCATAGGGCGTACACTTTGTACCTTCAGGGACACTTGTATTGTAAGAAAACATGGCTAATTCAAGCCAATCGTCCCATTCGGAATTTTTTGAAACAAATTGTTTGAGGTATTCAGCTAACACGTGATGTGATCTTTCAAGAGACCCATTTGATTGTGGATCGAATGCTGTTGTTTTAAATTGCTTAATTCGAAAGCGTTTTGCCATTCTTCTCATTAAATTGCTTAAAAAATGTGAACCTTGGTCAGTCAAAACTGCTTTTGGGGAACCGTAAATGCATATAAATTTTTTAACAAAAATATCGGCTACTGTTGAAGCTTTCGCGTCTGGAATTGCTAGAGCTAAAGCATATTTTGTAAAATTATCTTGAATAGTTAAGATATTTACGTTGCGCAATGTTGTTTGTGGAAGTGGGCCAACTATGTCCATTGAAATTTTTTCGAATGCAGTTCCAGGCGTGTCCGTTATTATCATGGGATTTTTAGTTTTTACGCGAACTAATTTTTTGATTTGACATTGCAAGCACTGCTGAATATATTTCTGAATATCAATTTTCATATTCTCCCAATAATAATTCTGACGAATTCGATGATAAGTTTTTGTAACACCTTTATGACCTCCAAAAGCTGAAGAATGTGCCTCTTCAAGTAATTGAGTTCGCTTTTCTTCCGTTGGATATTGAACTATTCCCGTACATATGATAATTTTGGTAGAAGAATCCGAAAAAGTTGAAATTAGAATTTCACGTATTTCTTTCCAACCTATGTGATTAACTTGTGAAGTTTTTGCGATACTAATAGATCGTAAATTTAGTCTCACTGATATTGAATTCAAAGAAAGTATTGAAAGTTTAATACTGCTTAAAGTGCCTGACAAATTTTCTTTAGAATCAGCTTCAATGGGAAGGGCTAAATGATACTGCTGTCCTTTCTTTATTTCTTTAACAGCTCCTTTCTCAAGTTGGCTGAACTTAGGTAAAATACCACGTTTAGACAAAGCTCTTGATCCATTATCACGTGGGGAACCGTCAGTAGCAATAAAATAAGCATAATTATCTTTACGCATCGTTAATTGATCACGACACTCAACAACATTTTGTTGTGTATGAGCTTGGTTATTCAAAGGAGGGGGTTCTGGAGGGGGTTTCCTTCTTCTAATTTCTCTTCATTTACTTCTTGAAAAATTTCGGGATTTTTCACATTTCTTTCTTTTGGAACTTTTATAAAATCTTCTGGTTCCAAAAGTTCTTGCATATTTTCTTCATTAACAAAGTTTTCTTCATCTGAAAAATTTTGAAAATTTTCGTCATTTAGGACTTCATCTTCCGAAGTTGAGAGATTATCTTCTTCTTCATTTTCCTTCTCTTCTTGTTGTGCAACAGGATTTGCCTTGGATTTTTGGTAATTTTTCTTCTTCTTCTTTTTAACTTGTTTTCCTGAATTATCAAAATATTCTGTATCTGAATCAGATTCATCTTCAAAGTTTATGTGCGTTTGCTGTTTTAAATTCAGAGACTCACCAGTAGTTGCCTCTTTTCTCGGTCTGCCTCTCTTTTTCAAGGCTTGCGGGTTGCTTGCATTTGTGAGCACAGTTTTCTTGGGCCTACCTCGTGCTTTTTTAACAGCAGGCGAGGGAGGTAAGTATTCTTCCTCACTATCTTTATATGACTTACCTTGATTTTCAATTTGTTCATTAATTTGTGTTTGCACTTTGTATTTTTGTTTCTGTCCTCTTGTAACCACAGTATTCCAAGATTGACAGAGAAGTTCGTTTTTCTTTATAACTTTTGGAATTAAAAGTAACATTGAAAGATACAGAAGTTTCTGTACTGGACTATCAAAAAATTCATTTTGTATTTCATTCAGTGATTCTTCACTTATTAAATTATGAAGAATTTCAGGAATTTTTTTCTTCAAAGATTCGCTATTTATTTTTATATTTTCTTCGGAATCTGAATTTTTATGATTTTCAATGTTCAAGAATTCCATAGAATTGATAGGATTTTCTTCCTCAAATGTTGAGTCATTCTCAGAAATTATATTAATTCCTACGGTTTCATCGTTTTCTAGAACGGGGTTCCTCGAAAGCGCATCTGCATTGACATTTGATTTTACTGCTTTATAGACGACGTCATAATCATATTCGGCGAGTTTTAATCGCCATTTTGAAACTCGAGGACACGGATCTTTAGAATTTTTGAACCAAACAAGGGGCTTATGGTCTGTAACGAGGGTGAATTTTCGTCCGTACAAATAAGGGCGAAAATATATTACAGAGTAGACTATCGCTAAAGCTTCTTTTTCATACGTATCGTATTTACGTTCAGTATCGGTTAATGATCTTGAAACATACGCAATTGGTTGGTCTTTACCTATTTTACCTTGCGAAAGTATTCCGCCTATGGCATAACCTGATGCATCAGTAGTTACAATGAAAGGTTTTGAAAAATCAGGTCGAATCAAAAGTGGTTCTTGACACAATTTATCTTTTAAAATATTGAAAGCTTGTTGCTGCTTTTCCGTCCAATTAAATGATATATCTTTTTTAAGGAGCTGATTTATTGGGGCTGCTATCTTAGCAAAATTTTCTATAAATCTACGGTAATATCCTGCTAAACCTAAAAATTGTTTAATATGCTTTTGATTTTTAGGAGTTGGGAAGTCTTTTACTGCCATTATTTTCTTCGGATCAGGTCGAACTCCGTCCTTATCTATTATATGTCCCAAATATCCTACTTCGTGTCGTAGAAATTCGCACTTGTCGGGTTGTAAATGAAGATTTGCATTTCGTAATCGGCTCATTAGTTCAGTAAATTTTGATTCATGTTCTTCTAAAGTATTTGCGCAAATCACAATGTCATCTAGATAAACAAAGAGTTCCGTTCCCTGAAGTCCCGTTAGAACTAAATCCATTAGTCTTTGAAAGGTTGCTGGTGCGTTTTTTAAACCAAAAGGCATTCTGTCAAACTCATAATGTCCATAAGGGGTTGAAAACGCAGTTTTGTGTGCATCTTTGGGATCCATTTTCATATGATGGAAACCCGTTGCTAAATCGAAAACAGAGAAATAGCGAGCAGATCCTAACTGGTCTAAAATGTCGTGAATGTTTGGTAGAGGATATGAATCACCAATTGTCTTTTCATTCAATTTTCTAAAATCAAGTACCATTCGCCATTTCTTTTTTCCTTGTGAGTCTTGTTTTTTTTAACAATCCAAACTGGTGTATTGTAAGGTGATTGGGAAGGTTTTATCACATTGTTTTTTAATAATTCATCTACTTGGCGGATGATTTCTTCCTTATGAACTGGAGGAAATCGATATTGTCGCGAAAAAATAGGACAATCATCTGTTGTCGGTATTGAGTGTTGAAGAATGTTTGTAGGTTCTAAGTAATCTCCCGGAATGTGGAAGCAATCTGCATTTTTAATAATTAATCTTTCAACATGTTCATATTCTTCCATATTTACATGATCTAACCGTAGTAGTTTTTTAATAATTTCTACTCTTTCTTCGCCTGTGATCTTGTAAAATTTGCAGAAATGGTTAGACTTTTCATCGGATTTCAAAAAACTATTTAATATTAAATTAGGCAAATTTTCATCATTTTCATTTTCTGAAAAATTAGATTGATTTGTTGAATTGTTGACTTCGCATTGTTCAAAATCTTGTAAATGAACACTAGGAATTGATATTTTTATAGGTTGTTCATTTATGTTTGCATATTTGGCATAGGCTTTGCCTCCACAATTTTTTACAATGGCTTGACCCACAAAAATTCCTTCTCCAATTGATAATTGGGGTATATAACCTTCACTTTTTTCCGTATTTTCTATTTTTACATAATAATCAAAAATTGTTCGTGCCGGGATTGTGATAACGCCAGTTTGTTCAAAAGGATATGTTGCATTGTTAATTTCAATACATTTATATGTGTAATTTATATTTACTTTATTATTGAGAAAAAATTCAGAGCCCAAGACTCCATCTTCATCTACTGGTACATCATCATGGATTATATTTAGTGTAGTTAAAAAGCCAAGTATTACAACCTTAATTTGACCTATATTATAGACAGGTAGATCATTAATGCCTGTTAGTCTCAACACTTCATTTTTATTTATTTTTATTTCGGGGTCAATCGCACTTCTTTTAATTAAATTTCGACCAGCACCAGTGTCGATCATCATACGTGCCGAACTTTTAGACCAACGGCAGATACCATGATCGAGGGAATTATATTATTCCTACTGATATGAATTTTGATATCATTTTCTTCACTTGTAATTTCTATAGGTGCTTTATTTAATGGGTTGGCGCCTTCCTCTCAGCACCCATTGGGGGAATAGCGTTGGAGTTTTCCTGGTTCTGCGAATAATTTTGAGGGCTTTGTTGTCCGTTTCGATTTTGTAAATATCTACTCTTTTTATAACAATCGTTAGCGATGTGACCAGGGTAATTACAAAAATTGCAAATAATTTTGGATCCTTGGGTGGGATACGGGCGGGTCTGCTGATTATTCGTATTTTCAGGATTGTTTCCCTTTTGGTTTTGTCCAGGCTCCAAATTTTGATTCTGTCTGGGTCTAAAATTTTGATTTTGTCCATATCCGAAATTTTGATTTTGTTGGTTTCCAAAATTTTGATTTTGTCGGTTACTAAAATTTTGATTTTGTCTGTATCCAAAATTTTGATTTCGTCGGTTATTGAAGTTTTGATTTTGTGAGTATCCAAAATTTTGATTTTGTCTCGGTACAAAGTTTTGACTCAGTTCAGGTCTAAAATTTAAATTTTGTCCAGGTCTAAAATTTGGATTTTGTGCAGAATTCCATCTACTGTGATTATTAAAATTTCCTTGAGGTTTATTTGGTAAAAATTGGTTTTGGATTGAATTTGAAACAACAGGATTTTCAGAAAAAATTTTTTGTCGAAAGTTTTCGAGGTGGTAACACTTTTCGGTCGCATGTCCTGGTCTTCCGCAAATTAAACACGCTATTTTAGTGTCCTGAGCAACATTGAATTTTTTATTTTTTGTAATAATTTGCGATTCTGATTCTTCTTCTGAGGATTTAATTGGCTTATTTTTTCGTAGTTCTGAACATGCATTCAATTTTCTTTCAATTTCTAGTGCCTCATTAATAAGAGTTTTAAAAGTATCATCCGCGTTATCTTTCAATCTTATCTCTAATTCCGAACGCAATCCCCTTTTGAAACATTTAATTACATCACTTTCTAAATTTGCTTTAAATGTGTCATCTGTGGCACCATCATTGCCTAATTTATGCGCGTCTTCGATCCTATCTGCTAATTCTTTTATTCGCGCAGTGTATGATATTACATTTTCCTTATCCCACATAAATATATTACCTAGTTCTCCTTGCAGCTGGTATACGCTTTTCTCAGGGGCATAAACCTTCTTTAATTTTTCTATTAATTCATCTAGCGTTCGAAACGTATTTCCGAATATGCATTTTCGCGCTTCTCCGGTCAACTTACTTCTTACTAATCTAGCAAGATTCTCATGTGCTTGCGTAGGAATTATGGCTTTTGCTTCTGTACATCCCTCTATAAAGTGGGCTAAAGGGATGTTACTACCGTCAAAAATAGGGATTATTTCGAGCGCGTCGCGGAGGGAAACTTGTTGATTGGCTGGCAGTGTCATTTTTTTCTGTTTTGTCGAGTCTTCGTCACTTGATACGTCGTCACTATCGTGCTCACTTATTATTGATTCGCGATTCAAATTATGAAATGAGTTTTCTTTTGTTACTTCCTTACTAATTTGTTGCGAGAGCATTGAACTTAATAATGATTTTACATTAGCCTGATAATCAATCACGTCATCGATAGTTAGAGTTTTATTCTGATCTATAGAACCACTGATCAAACTTGAATTTATGTTAATTAAGGTACTATTTCCGGGATCAATAAATGCTGAACAGTCAAAATTATTATTTTCTGAATTATCACTACCAAATTCCAAATCTAGTTTTTCTAATTCTTTATCAATATTAATTTTATTTTTCCTATCACTCTCAAGCCCGTTCTTGTTTAATTCTACTTGCTTAGCTAACTGAGGGTTTTTCTTTGCAAGATTCCTAGTGATTGTTTTTTGAATATTCCCTAAATCTACAGGTTTTTTATTCGGCATTGATTATACTTATATTCGGACATATTTCTCAGTAATAATATATAAAATGTAAATGTTGTAAGTTACCTGTCTTCGTTCAAGTTCTTTGTGCTTAAAAATGTGTATAAAATAAATTTATTTAAAACAAATTATATATTGGCTCTCTTTTGTTTGGTTTCCCGGCCGATGCAGCATAAAAAAGGTTGTATGTTACGTCATGGAAAACGCAAAATACTTTCCTTTTTAATTAGGGTCCTCGTTTTAGTTGAGATCGAAGATGTCGCACAGGGAAGAGGAAAGAGAAGCCAATAAATAAATTATAGATAAGTTCAACAATTTATTATGAATAATTACAATTAAAATTTATTGATTAAAAGAGTTTAGCACAAGAAGCTGAAGGAAGACTTGTAGACTTGTCTCCAATCCTTGGGCAGGACCTTTAAAATAAAGGATACTCATATATTATGGCCCAAAGGAGTTAGATAAATGAAATTAGAATTATTGGTATGAGGACTTACCGGTTATTGATTCGATTTGAAGAATCAAATTTTATCTAGATGGTCTGTGTAATGGTGTGGAAGAAGGGGGTTGTGCACCTTATTATGAATTGGATATCCAAGATTTTGGTAGTTCCTTGAATGGTATTCAAAGTGTTCCAATGGTTGATAATAGTGGGTCCAATTCAGGTTGAAATTGGTTCGAAGTATTCCAAAGATGGGAATTCCCAGATGCGAGTTTTCCAGTGCACAACACTGTCACAAGGGTACACACACCAACACGCGAGAGATACCGGTTTGACACACTAGACACTGGACAGTCGA
>CAKNYM010039484.1:4521-16294 GCA_932195095.1 Andricus curvator
TTTCAACCAAAAAGATGAATTTTCAACCAATTAGTTGAATTTTCAACAGAAAAGGTAAATTTTGAACCAATAATGGAATAGTTTGATTTTCAGTTAAAAAAATTAATTTTCAAGCAATGAATTTTCAACAAAAAATTAAGTTTCAATCCAAAAGAAAAAATTGTGTAAAAATGACGAATTTTCAACCGAAAATATGAATTTTTAACCAAATTCATGAATTTTCAACTGAATAATTAAACTTTCAAATAAAAAAGATCAATTTTCAACCGATTACATGAATTATCAACCAAAGAGTTGAATTTTCAACTGGAAAGATAAATTTTGCACCAAAAATGGAATGGTTTGATTTTCATTTTAAAAAAATTCAAACAAAGAGATGAATTTTTGAAAAAAGTTCATTTTCAATCCAAAAGGATAAATTTTGTATCCAAAAAGACGAATTTTCAACCAAAAAGACGAATTTTCCACCAATTAGTTGAATTTTCAACTGAAAAGGTAAATTTTGAATAATAATGGAATAGTTTGATTTTCAGTTAAAAAAAATATTTTTCAAGCAATGAATTTTCAACAAAAAATTCAGTTTCAATCCAAAATAAAAAATTTTATAAAAAAAACGAATTTTCAACCAAAAAGATAAATTTTCAACCAAATAATTGAACTTTCAAATGAAAAGATCCACTTTCAACAAATCATATGAATTTTCAACCAAATAGTTAAATTTTCAACTGGAAAGATCAATTTTGAACCAAGATTTTTCCACTAAAATTTTGAATCTTCAACAAAAATAATTAATTTTTAAATTTTTTTTAAAATTTTTTTTAAAAATTTAAAATTTTAAAATTGTAGATTTTTTTAACAAAAAAGATGACTTTCTAACCAAATAGTTGAATTTTCAATTGAAAAGATCTATTTTTAACCAAGAAGATTAATTTCCTACCAAAAAAGAAAAATTTTCAAGAAAAAAGTGGAATTTCCAACTAAATGGTTGAACTTTAAAGCAAATTGAAAAGCAGTTGAATTTTCAACCAATTAATTAAATTTTCAACATAACAGTTGAATTTTTAATTTAAACGTCCGAAAAACAGGGCAAAAAAGAGAAATTGTTCAAAAAATGGGAAAAGAGGGGAAAGAGTGTGAAGTCTGTAGAAAAATCAAAATTGGAACTACGTGGAAAAGTAGTGTATGAGGCCCCTGAAAAAGTATAATCAATTTGATATCGATTGTTTGAGGCTTTTGTACTAGCAAAAATATATTTAAAAAAAATTTTATAAATCTGAAAAATCATAAATATCATCGCAGTAAATTTTTTTTAAACTGAAAAGATCCCAAAAGACATTGATAACACTTAATGGCTTTTTATAGATAAAAATACACTAGAAAAAAATATAAAAAGTCTATGTAACCAAAAAAGCCTATTTTCAAAAAATAGAAAAAATTTCAAAAAAAATTTTCGATTCTTTAGACTTATATTTTTTCCAGTTTTTTTCAATACAAAGCCCTCAAATGTAGAAAAAGGTTTTAAGAGCTGAAAAAAGATAATTTGAAAAAATGCGAATGTATTTTTACGAGTGGAAAACCTGGAAAAGTTATTTCCTCATTCCTGTAGATTTCAAAAATTGTCTTTTTTTAATGAGGGGTCCATTAGAAATAGATTATCACCCACAGAACGTTAATTAAAAAGCTGTAAAAAAGTTAAGAGGCGTTTAAGACTATAAAAATAAGAAAAATTTAAAGCAAATTTGAGAACGAGGAAGTTGAAGGCGTACATCAATCGACACCAAATTAATTATACTTTTTCAGGGTTCTAATAATACACTGTTTTTCCACATAGTTCCAATTTCAATTTACATAATTTTTTGTTCTTCCCACCCTAATCAATAGATTAGTGCAAATTACCTGATTATTCTGAAATTTGCTTCTTCTTTTGAGAAAATGTTTCCTTAGTCAGATAAATTTATTAGGGTGGTCAAAAAATTTAAGAGAATAAAAAATATATATTTATAGGTCTGCCAAGTCCATTTTTGCAAAAAAATATGTTTTTAATTACCGCCGTTAACGGTCTCAAATCTCATTTCAAATCTCGTATTGAGCCCCGTCACGAATCTTGTCTCGAATCTAGTCTTGTCTCGAATCTCGTGTCGCCTCGAATCTCATTTCAAATCTCGCATTGAGTCTCGTCACGAATCTTGTCTCGAATCTCGTGTTGAGTCTTGTCTCGAATCTCGTTTCGAGACTCATCTTGAATCTCGTCTCGAATATCGTCTAAAATCTTATTTCAAACCTCGTATTGAGTCTCGTCACGAATCTTGTCTCGAATCTCGTTTTGAGTATTGTCGCGAGTCTCGTCTCGAGACTCATCCTGAATCTCATTTCGAATCTCGTCTCGTCTCGAATTTCGTATTGAGTTTCGCCACAAGCCTTGTCTTGAATATCGTTTCGAATCTCAGTTCAAATCTCGTATTCAGTCTCGTCACAAGTTTTGTCTCGAATCTCGTCTCGAGACTCATCTTGAATCTCATCTCGAGTCTCGTCTCAAATATCGTCTCGAGCCTCGTCTCGAATATAATTTCAAATCTCGTATTAAGTATCGTCACAAATCTTGTCTCGAATCTATTCTTGTCTCCAATCTCGTTTTGTCTCGAATCTCGTCTCGAGACTAATCTTGAATCTCATCTCGAATCTCGTCACGTCTCGAATCTCGTATTGAGTCTCGCCATGAGCCTTATCTTGAATATCGTTTCGAATATCGTCTTGAATCTCAGTTCCAATCTCGTATTCAGTCTCGTCACGAGTTTTCTCTCGAATCTCGTCTCGAGACTCATCATGAATCTCATCTGGAGTCTCGTCTTGTCTCAAATATCGTCTTGTCTCGAACATCGTCTAAAATCTCATTTCAAATCTCGTATTGAGTCTCGTCACGAATCTTGTCTCGGATCTAGTCTTGTCTCGAATCTCGTATTTAGTCTCGTCTCGAATATCGTCTTGTCTCGAATCTCGTTTTGAGTCTTGCCTCGAATCTCGTCTCGAATCTCATTCGAAATCTCTTAATGAGTCTCGTCACAAATCTTGTCTCAAATCTCGTCTCGAGTCTTGTCTCGAATCTCGTCTCGAGACTCATCTTGAATCGCATCTCGAGTCTCGTCTTGTCTCAAATATCGTCTTCTCTCAAATATCGTCTAAAATCTCATTTCAAATCTCGTATTGAGTTTCGTCACGAATCTTGTCTCGCCACGAATCTTGTCTCGAATCTCGTCTTGTCTCGAATCTCGTTTCAGATCTCGTATTGAGTCTCTTCACGAATATTGTCCCGAATCTAGTCTTGTCTTGAATCTCGTTTTAAGTCTTATTTTGAATCTTGTCTTGAGACTCATCTTGAATATCATCTCGAGTCATGTCTCAAATCTCCTCTTGTCTCGAATATCGTCTCCAATCTTATTTCAAACATCGTATTGACACGCGTAAAGAATCTTGTCTCGAATCTCGTCTTGTCTCGAATCTCGTTTTGAGTCTGGTCTCGAATCTCGTTTTGAATCTTGTCTCGAATCTCGTTTTGAGTCTTATCTCGAATCTCGTCTCGAGACTCATCTTGAATCTCATCTCGAGTCTCGTCTCGTCTCAAATATCGTCTTGTCTTAAATATCGTCTTGTCTCGAATATCGTCTTGTCTCGAATATCGCCTTGTCTCGAATATCGTCGCGAACATCGTCTAAAATCTCATTTAAAATCTCGTATTGAGTCTCGTCACGAATCTTGTCTCGAATATAGTCTCGAATCTCATTTCAAATCTCATATTGAATCTCGTCACGAGTCTTGTCTCAAATCTCGTTGTGAATCTTGTCTCGAATCTCGTTTTGAGCCTTGTCTTGAATCTCGTCTTCTCTCGAATATCGTCTAAAATATCATTTCAAATCTCGTATTGAGTCTCGTCTCGAATCTAGTCTCGCCTCGGATCTCGTATTCAGTCTCGTCACAAATCTTGTCTCGAATTTTGTCTTGTCTCGACTCTCGTTTTGAGTCTTGTCTTGAATCTCGTCTCGTCTCGACTCTCATTTCAGATCTCGTATTGAGTCTCGTCACGAATCTTGTCTCGAATCTCGTTGTAAGTCTTGTTTTGAATCTCGTCTTGAGACTCATCGTGAATCTCATCTCGAGTCATGTCTCAAATCTCCTCTTGTCTCGAATATCGTCTCCAATCTTATTTCAAATCTCGTACTGACACGCGTCAAGAATCCTGTCTCGAACCTCGTCTTGTCTCGAATCCCGTTTTGAGTCTTATCTCGAATCTCGTCTCGAGACTCATCTTGAATGTCATCTCAAGTCTCGTCTCGTCTCAAATATCGTGTTGTCTCAAATATCGTCTTGTCTCGAATATCGTCTCGAACATCGTCTAAAATCTCATATTGAGTCTCGTCACAAATCTTGTCTCAAATCTAGTCTTGTATCAAATCTCGTTTTGTCTCGAATCTTATCTCGTCTCGAATCTCATTTGAAATCTCTTATTGAGTCTCGTCACAAATCTTCTATCAAATCTCGTTTTTAGTCTTGTCTCGAATCTCGTTTCGAGAATCATCTTGAATTTCATCTCGAATCTCGTATTGTGTCTCGCAACGAGCCTTGTCTCGAATATCGTCTCGAATCTCATTTCAAATCTCAGATTGAATCTCGTTACGAGTCTTGTCTCAAATCTCGTTTTGAGTCTTGTCTCGAATCTCGTCTAGTTTTAAATCTCGTTTTGAGCCTTGTCTTGAATCTCGTCTTGTCTCGAATTTCGTCTCGAATCTTGTCTCATCTTGAAACTCGTCTCGAGTGCTGGCACCCGACCGAAACTACTTGTATAAGGGTTTCTGCCCGGGACTACAAAACCCTAAAAATAAATATTTTTTTTGGACCACCCTAATGATTATATTTCCTGGACTAAGAATTTTTCGCGCAGTGGTCAATTGCTCAAATATAAGGACTTGAATATCTTTACAGTAATGCCAAATGAATCTCTGTATTGAAAGCTTATCACAAAAGATAAGAGACTGAAAAATGCGAATAATCTCTACATTTATAAATTTCAACGAACCCCGAATAAATTATCTTTGTAAGCAACGAATTTAAAATCTTTTCGACGATTATAAAAATTATTTCCTAACAAAAAATTATGTATTATTATGTATCTGTAATAGGTAAAAAATAATATTGAATTCGTTTGTTTATTTCTCTAGGGATAAAATCTCTAAAATAGAATATCACAAAATAACAGAGTTCGCATAATTTTGTTTAATAATTATCTAACTTGTGTTATTCAAAACGAAGAAATTTATAATTGAAATTTTTTTTTTTTAATATATTTTGCACATAGAAGTTTGAAATTTTTTGTAATTCAGGCATTTATTTGCTGAATGAAGATATTTTTACGACTACTTGAGTATTTGCGGTTGTGATTTAGCATTTAATACTTATTTTTTCTTTCTCTATTAAGATAATGAGAAACAAAAGATGCAGATTCTGATATTACTTCTTTCAATTTCGAAAGAAGAAGACAGATTATATGTATTAAAAATGCACAAAGATTTTCCTTTGAAAAGAAACGACGAATTAATTATTTAAGATTGTAATATTAGTACTGAAGTATGTAAGAAGTGAATGGTCAAAGCTTGAAACGCATTTTAATTTAATTTCATCTTATGATAATTTTATGAAGATTTGATCATTCATTTCACGTGTCTGCTGATTTTGTATATTCTAGTCAATGTAAGTAAATATGGGGAAAAATGCGTTTATAAATTAAGATTTGACATCTGAATCCAAATAAATAAAAAAAGGAATTTATCGATATAAATGAAATATTGTAGTAATTTAAGTGAACAGATTCAATAAAAAATCGTCCTAAAAGTGATATTACACTGGAGTTTTAATATATTATTTAAAAAAAAAATTCTGAAAAAAGATCTTTCGCTCTGCTGAGAATCGAACCACAGAACTACTGATTTCCAGTCAGGTGCTTTCCCATTAAGCTACTAGAGAGATCAAGAGACTTTTTTCAGAAATTCACGCATTATTTTGCTAGATGGTACAAATCAAATCTTTCAAGGAATCTGTATTATCATTAGAGCACAACAGAAAATATTTAACGTCTTTTCAGACTAGATGGAGCTATGAAAGAAAAATCGTCTGAAAAGACGTGAAATATTTTCTGTTATTCTCCAATGATAATGCAGATTCCTTAAAATATTTGATTTGTACCATCTAGAAAAATAATGCATGTATTTCTGAAAAAAGTTTCTTCTCTCGATCTCTCTATTAGCTTAATGGGAAAGCACCTGAACGGAAATCAGTAGTTCTGTGGTTCGATTCCCAGCGGAGCAAAAAGAGAAGATCTTTTTTCAGAAAAAAAATTATTTAAAAATAATTTTTCTTTCATAGCTTCATCTAGTCTGAAAAGACGTTAAATATTTTCTCTTATTCTCTAATGATAATACAGATTACTTGAAATATATTATTTATTATATATTACTTCACAGTTTAAAATTTTATCAAAATAGGAAAATTTGTGTAATTTTCAACGAAATAGTTGGATTTTCAACCAAAAAATATTAATTTTCGACCAAAAGAGATGAATTTTCAACAAAAAAGTTCATTTTCAACAAAATAATTGTATTTTCTACCAAATTGTTGAATTTTCATGCCGAAAAAAATTTATAAAACAGAGTTGAATTTTCATCCAGGAATGATTTTGCAGTCATAAAAAAGAAAATTCTTAAAAAATTATTGAATTTTCAAGCCAGCAAAAAAGAATTTCCTATAATATAGTTAAATTTTTTATGCAAGAAAGATTTATTAGTCAAGCAAAAAAAATCGAACGAAATTGTTGAATTTTCATGGCAAAAAGATTTCTACAAAATAGTTCAATTTTTAACCAAAAAAAAAGGATTTTCTATAAAATAGGTAAATTTTTGATCCAAGAAAGATTTATCAGTCAAGAAAAAAAAATCGAATGAAATTGTTGAATTTTCAAGTCAATGAGACGAATTTTCTACAAAAATGTTGAATATTCCACAAAAAAGTTAATTTTCAACAAAATAGTTGAATTTTCTACCAAACTGTTGAATTTTCAAGCAAAAAAAAATTCTGAAAAACAATTGATTTTTCTTCCAGGAACAATTTTTCAGTCAAGGAAGAAAAAAAAATCGTACCAGATTTTTGCATTTTCAAGCAAAAAAAAAAGAATTTGCTATAAAATAGGTAAATTTTTGATCCAAGAAAAATGTATTAGTCAAGAAAAAAAATTCGAACCAATTTTTTAAATTTTCATGGCAAAAGGACGAAATTTTCTACAAAATAATTAAATTTTTAAGCCAAGAAAAAAGCATGTTCTATAAAATAAAAGTTAATTTCAACAAAAAATTTAATTTACAACAAAATAGATGACTTTTAAACCGAAAAAGATTTTTCAGTCGAGAAAAGAAAAGAAATTTCAACCAAATTTTTTAATTTTCTGCTTACAAAGATGTATTTCCTACCAAATACTTAATTTCTTATAAAAAAATATAAATTTCCAACCCAGAAATATGAATTTTCTACCAAACTGAATGAATTTTAATCCAAAGAAAGACGAGCTTTAAAAAAAAAAAGAATTTTTAACTAAAAAGAATTTTTAACTAAAAAGAATTTTTAACTAAAAGGGATACATTTTTAAGCAAAAATGGAATAGTTAAATTTTTTCAAGTAAAAAAAAATGTTCAACTAAAAAAGCGAATTTTCAACAAATTAGTTTCAACCACAAAAGGTGAATTTTGAACAAAAAATGTAATAGTTGAAATTTCCACTAAAAAATATTTTATTTTAAATAGATAGAAGTTGAAGTCAAGAAAGAAAAAGAAATTTCAACCAAAGATATGAACTTTCAACTAAAATGATGAATCTTCAACCAAAAAAATTATTTTTTACAAAGTAGCTGAACTTTAAACCAATTAGTTTATTTTTCAACCAAAAAAATAAATTCTCAACGAAACATGTAATAGTTAATATTTCATCAAAACAAGATTGAAATTTTAAATCAAGAAAAATTGAATTCAACCAAAAAAAGGCGATTTTTTAACAAAATATTTGGATGCTTAACCAAATGGATTAATTTTTAACCAAACAGTTGCATTTTTTAAACAAAAAAGACGAATTTTCATCAAAAGACTTGAACTTTTAACTAAGAAAGATTTTACAGCAAAAGGAGAAGAAAATATTTTACCAATTTGTTGAATTTTCAATTTTTTAACAGAATAGTTTGAAATTTTCAACTAAAGACGGTCAATTTTCAATCAAAAGTGGAATAGGTAAATTTGCAGCAAAGAAAGAAAGATTTTTCAGTCAAAATTGAAGAAAATTGTTTACCAATTTGTTGATTTTTAAATTTTTTCACCAGAATAGTTTGCAATTTTCAACTGAAAGGTTAATTTTCAACGAAATAGTTGAAGTTCCTATCAAAGTAGTCGAATATTTGATTCAAAAAGACGAATTTTTAATAAAAATTTTGAAATTTCAACTAAAAACGATCAATTATCAAACAAAAATGGAATAATTCAATTTGTAGTAGAAATTAATTTTCAACCGAAAAATAAATTAAAAATTTCAAGCAAAGAGATGAATTTTCAACTATTAAAATGAATTTTTAACAAATTAATTCAACTTTCAACCAAACACTTGAATTTTTAACTAAAAGGTTAATTTTCAGCGAAATAGTTAAATTTTCTATCAGAATAGTCGAAAATTTGATTCAAAAAGACGAATTTTCAACAAAAACAGTTCAAATTTCGACTTAAAATGATCAATTATCAAACAAAAACGAAATAATTAAATTCGCAGTAGATGTAATTAATTTTCAGCAAAAAAAAATTCAAACAAAGCGATGAATCTTCAAGTTTTAAAATTAATTTTTAACAAATTAGAAGTTTCAACCAAGTAGTTGAATTTTCTACCAACAAAAAGATGAATTTTCAAATAAGAAGTTAATTTTTAACTAAATAGTCGAATTTTCTACAAGAATGGTAGAATAATTAATTCAAAAAGACGAATTTTCAACAAAAATGTTGAAAATTCAAGTAAAAACCATCACTTTAAAAAAAATGGAATAATTAAACGACGTGGCTATTTGTACCGCTAGCGGTACAAATAGTGTGGGTATCTTATTTAGCCCGCTAGCGGTACAAATAGCGACCAGTTGAATATATAATTCAAAAAGACGAGTTTCGACCAAAACGGTTGAAATTTCAACTAAAAACGATCCATTTTTAAGCAAAAATGGAATAATTAAATTTTCAGTAGAAGAAATTAATTTTCAACAACAAAAATTAAAGCGAAGAGATGAATCTTCTACCAAAAAAGATACATTTTCAACCAACAAGTAAATTTTTGACTAAATAGTTGAATTTTCTACCAAAATAGTTGAACAATTAATTCAAAAACACGAATTTATATCAATAATGTTGAAAATTCAAGTAAAAACGATCAATTTTCAAACAAAAATGGAATAAGTAAATTTGCAGTAGAAATTAATTTTCAACTAAAAAAATAAAATATTCAAGCAAAGTGATGAATTTTCAGCAATTAAAATTAATTTTTAACAAATTAATTTAACTTTCAACCAAACCGTTGGATTTTCAACCCAAAAAAGATTAATTTTCAACGAAAAGGTTAATTTTCAACGAAAGAGTGACAACTTACCAGAATAGTTGAATATTTAATTTAAAAAGACGAATTTTCAACGAAAATGTGGAAAATTTAAATAAAAACTATCGATTTGCAAACAAAAATGAAATAAATAAATTTGCAGTAAATGAAATTAATCTTAAACTGAAAAATGAATTAAAATATTCAAGCAAAGAGATGAATTTTCAACAATTAAAATGAATTTTTAACAAATTAATTGAACGTTCAACTAAAGACTTGAATTTTTAACTAAAAGGTTAATTTTCAGCGAAATAGTTAAATTTTCTATCAGAATAGTCGAAAATTTGATTCAAAAAGATGAATTTTCAACAAATACAGTTGATATTTGAGCTAAAAATGATCAATTATCAAACAAAAGTGAAATAAATGAATTCTCAGTAGATGTAATTAATTTTCAACAAAAAATTCAAACAAAGAGATGAATCTTCAACTTTTAAAATTAATTTTTAACAAATTAGTAGTTTCAACCAAGTAGTTGAATTTTCGACCAACAAAAAGATGAATTTTCAAATAAGAAGTTAATTTTTAACTAAATAGTCGAATTTTCTACGAGAATAGTTGAATAATTAATTTAAAAAGACGAATTTTCAACAAAAATGTTAAAAATTCAAGTAAAAAGTATCAGTTTTCAAACAGAAATGGAATAATTAAATTTACAGTAGATGAAATTGATTTTCAACTAAAAAAAAAATATTCAAGCAAAGAGATGAATTTTAAACAATTAAAATGAATTTTCAAGCAAACCGTTGGATTTACAACCCAAAAAAGATTAATTTTGAACCAAAAGTTTAATTTTCAACGAAATAGTTGAATTTGCTACCAGGATAGTTGAATATATAATTCAAAAAGACGATTTTCGACAAAAACGGTTGAAATTTCATTTAAAAGCGATCAATTTTTAACCAAAAATGGAATAATTAAATTTGCAGTAAAAGAAATTAATTTTCAACAACAAAAAATTCAAGCAAAGAGATGAATCTTCTACCAAAAAAGATAAATTTTCAACCAAGAAGTAAATTTTTAACTACATAGTTGAATTTTCTACCAAAATAGTTGAATAATTAATTTAAAGAGACGAATTTTAATCAATAATGTTGAAAATTCAAGTAAAAACGATCAATTTTCAAACAAAAATGGAATAATTAAATTTGCAGTAGATTAAATTGATTTTCAACTAAAAAAAAAATAAAAAATTCAAGCGAATAGATGAATCTTCTAGCAAAAAAAGATGAATTTTCAACCAAAAAGTTAATTTTTAACTAAAAAGTTTAATTTCCTACCAAAATAGTTGAATAATTAATTCGAAAAGACGAATTTTCATCAATAATGTTGAAAATTCAAGTAGAAACGATCAATTTTCAAACAAAAATTGAATAATTGAATTTGCAGTAGAAATTAATTTTCAAAAAAAAAATGCAAGCAAAGAGATGAATTTTCAACAATTAAATTTAATTTTTAACAAATTAATTTAACTTTCAACCAAACACTTGGATTTTCAAACCAAAAAAGATTAATTTTCAACCAAAAGTTTAATTTTCAACGAAATAGTTTAATTTTCTACCAGAATAGTTGAATATTTAATTCAAAAAGGCAAATTTTCAACCAAAACAGTTGAAATTTCAACTAAAAGCGATCAATTTTTAACCAAAAACGGAATAATTAAATTTGCAGTAGAGGAAATTAATTTTCAAAACAAAAAATTCAGCAAAGAGATGAATCTTCTAGAAAAAAAGATGAATTTTCAACAGACAAGTCAATTTTTAACTGAATAGTTAAATTTTCTACGAGAATAGTTGAATAATTAATTCAAAAATACGAATTTTCATCAATAATGTTGAAAATTCAAGTAAAAACGATCAATTTTCGACCAAAAATGGAATAATTAAATTTGCAGTAGAAATTAATTTTCAACCAAACAAATAAAATATTCAAGCAAAAAGATAAATTTTCAACAATTAAAATTAATTTTCAACAAATAAATTCAACTTTCAACCAAAAAGTTGGATTTTCAATCCAAGAAAGATTAATTTTCAACCAAAAGGTTAATTTTCAACGAAACAGTTGA
>CAKNYM010039488.1:0-24228 GCA_932195095.1 Andricus curvator
CCCCCCCCCCCCCCCCCGCAACACAAAGAATAGTTCAATTTCAAAAATGTATAATCTTAAAATTTATTTATTTTCAACAAATAAAAGTTATGACTTATCCTGCTGTTTACCTGGGATTCGGCCTTTTCTCTTCAAAGAACTTCTTCATTTTTTGAGTTGTGATTTGGCAAAAGAGAGGGATTAAATAACGTGTTTTCGAGAAAGAAATGACTGAAAAGTAATCGTGCAGAAATAGACCGGTGCACTGGGCTTTAGGATTTTATTTTTGAAAGTGAGAAAATCGACCGACCGCGGGGACGCTATATTTTAGACTGAACGCAGGAAATTGCCCCTTTCTTTTTGTCTACTGTGTCAATTGACCGTGTCTATTCGTTGTAAAATACGAAAAGAAGAATCTAGACTCCTTAAAGTTCTTCGAATTTCCTTCAGCCCCTGTATTAATTTGGAAGTTCGTTAAAATCATTTAAAATATCAGAAAGAACTCGAAAATTCTCTCAAATTAGGAAAGATCTCAAATATACCTCATAGTTTTTGAAATACCGTGATATTTTCTGATAAAAAATGATAAAAAGTCGCGAAAATCTGATGGAATCCTATATTTATTGAATTCTGAGATCCAAAACTCCCCAAAGTTCCCGGAAAATATTTTCAAATTCTCTCAGATCATTGGATTGAAAATGAAAAGTCGCTTATAATGTTTTAAAACAAAGAGAACTTTCAACCAAAATAAATGGATATTGTGTTTTAACGTAGTTTAATTTATGACATATAAAGAGTATAATCCCCCCCTCCCGCAACACAAAGAATAGTTCAATTTCAAAAATTTATAATCTTAAAATTTATTTATTTTCAACAAATAAAAGTTATGACTTATCCTGCTGTTTAACTGGGATTCGGCCTTTTGTCTTCAAAGAACTTCTTCATTTCTTCAGTGGTGATTTGGCAAAAGGGAGAGATTAAATAACGTGTTTTCCAGAAAGAAATGACTGAAAAATAATCGTGCAGAAATAGACCGGTTTACTGGGCTTTAGGATTTTATTTTTGAAAGTGAGAAAATCGACCGAACGCGGGGACGCTATATTTCAGACTGAAACGCAGGAAGTTGCCCCTTTTTTGGTCTACTGTGTCAAGTGACCATGTGTATTCGTTGGAAAATACGAAAAGAAGAATCTAGGCTCCTTACAGTTCTTCGAATTTCCTTCAACCACTGTATTAATGTGCAAATTCGTTAAAATCATTTAAAATATCACAAAGAACTCGAAAATTCTCTAAAATTTGGAAAGATCTCAAATATACCTCATAGTTTTTGAAATACCGTGAAATTTGCTCATAAAAAATGATAAAAAGTCGCGAAAATCTCATGGAATTCTATATTTCTTGAATTCTGAGATCTAAAACGCCCCAAAGTTCGCGGAAAATATTTTCAAATTTTCTCAGATCATTGGATTGAAAATGAAAAGTCGCTTATATTGTTTTAAAACAAAGAGAACTTTCAACCAAAGTAAATGGATATTGTGTTTTAATGTGGTTTAATTTATGACATATAAAGAGTATAATCCCCCTCCTTCCCCGCAAAAAAAAAGAATAGTTCAACTTCAAAAATTTATAATCTTAAAATTTATTTATTTTCAACAAATAAAAGTTATGACTTATCCTGCTGTTTAACTGGGATTCGGCCTTTTGTCTTCAATGAAGTTCTTCATTTTTTGAGTGGTGATTTGGCAAAAGAGAGGAATTAAATAACGTGTTTTCGAGAAAGAAATTACTGAAAAATAATCGTGCAGAAATAGACCGGTTTACTGGGCTTTAGGATGATATTTTTGAAAATGATAAAATCGACCGACCGCGGGGACGCTATATTTTAGACTGAAACGCAGCAAATTCAAGTTTGTTCAGTGGTTCTATATTATTATACCATTAAGCCATTTCCCTTTATATAGGTATATAGGTATATAGGTATGAGGTAGATAGGTACATAAGTGTTATGTATAGATATTTTAGATTGATCTGGAATTCTCGTGTTATTTATTTAAATGACACGTTTATTCCGCAACACTGCTCTGACCCAGGTTGCTGATCAATCTCTCTAGCGATCACCCCAAGTGAAGAGCCTCACAAAATTGTTATGTATGGTTTCCGACTTGAGCCCATTAGTATTCGGGGACTTTGTTTCAGGCGTCATTCATTCTATTGTCACTCTGTTTACATACTATTTGTCGCCACACTTTTCTGTCCTGGCATATTACTCTAGCTTCCTTCACGTCCATGCATTTTTTCAGATCAGAATAAAACTTTAACTATTGATGACGTGATTGATTATCAGGCTAATGTAAAATCATTATTAAGTTCAACGCTCTCTCAACAAATTAGTAAGGAAGTAACAAAAGAAAACTCATTTCATGACAAAACAGGAAAAAATGACGGGAGTAACATCCCTTTAGCCCGTTTTATAGAGGGATGTACAGAAGCAAAAGCCATAATTCCTACACAGGCACATGAGAATCTTGCTAGATTAGTCAGAAGTAAATTCACCGGAGAAGCGCGAAAATGCATATTCGGAAAGACGTTTCGAACCCTAGATGAATTAATAGAAAAATTAAAAAGGGTTTATGCCCCCGCGAAAAGCCTATACCAGCTGCAAGGAGAACTAGGCACACGGAGAAAAATGGAAGGTCATTTTACCCATGCAGATGTGCAGACAGACTATATTGCAGGGTCAACTATAGGACAGCCCTTGAAGATGACTAAAGCGACTATCTCTAGAAGGTTAAAACAAGAGGTTCAAATCGATCATCTCACAGTGTCGACTTGGTCATGTAGGATGGTCGACTCAAGCGTCATAGAAAGTTAAACCGCTCATGAGAGATGGCGGAACTAATCATTATAAAGGGTCGAATCGCTGATCATAGGAGGTCGATTTGGTCATATGAGATAGTCGACCTGATCTCCTCGCACAGTCGACCTGGCTATCTTAAGGGGTCTATTTGATTATCCTACATTATCTATATTTGTTGTCCTTTTCCTACTTATTCCAGTCTCTCTCTTATAAGAGACTGGAAATTATAGAATTAAGTGGAACCTATAAAACCTGAAAATTTATATGAAATACATGAATTCTGAAAGAATTTTTTATTCTTTGTGGAGAGTCCGGTGTATGAGACCTAATTTGATATGCAAAAACAGTGCAAATTCACAATATATATATTTTTTGGAGCACGAAAGGCTAAGCACACGGCACGGTGTCACACTAAATTGTAAGATTTCAAACATTGAAGTGAATTAATAAACCAATAACCCAAATCTCGTTACTTTCTGCATCATCAATGAATGCTAAAAATTTTTGCACGTTTTCAGTTTGAAACGACACGGTGACAACAAATTGATAGCTGAACGTCCAGTTACGCCTTTATCCTAAATCCCTTGGAAGCATCAAATTTGACGTTCTCTCTTATGCACTTCACTCTCCACGCATATTCGAAATATCAAAAAGCAGTTTAAACTTATTAAAAATATGTTTAAGTTCAATAAACAGCAAATGTTACGCTGAACGGCTCAATGATGAAATGTGAAAAGCAATTCTAAACAGCAAATAATAAGAGTAAAGTTATTAAAAATAGTTCTTTGCTCACAAGAAGGACTTGTAAAGTAAAATTTAAATTATTTATTAGATTTTTTCCTTAAAAATAAATGATAGATTTTAAATTTTAAAGAAAGGAATATATTTTTCACCTTAAATATGAATTTACAATAATTCCTAATATTCTTATGCACTTTACATTTATTATTTGTTGTGAACATTTGACTTATATATTTATTCATTTAAAAAAAAAACACGCTAACGGTAACTAATCAGGTTGGCCATCCGCGATGGGTAATTTGCTCTTCCGTGGATGGTCGAAATGAGTGAAAACAAGATGATCGTATTGACCATGCCGAAAGGATACTTCGATTATCCCTGATAGTGAGTCTGACCTTATTACAACACTCAGACTGGCCATAAAATAAGAGTCTCTCTGACTATGTCAAAAAAATTCTGAAAGGCTCTTTAGACCATCTAGAAGAATGGACTGGCTCTCTAAATTTTGACCCTCTAACTTTGACCATCCATTTTTCTCCGTGCAATATATTTATGTGGGATAAGGAAAATGTGATATCATACGCTGCGCGAATAAAAGAATTAGCAGGTAGGATCGAAGACGCACATAAATTAGTCAATGATGGTGCCACAGATGACACATTTAAGGCAAATTTAAAAGATGATGTGATTAAATGTTTTAAGAGGGAATTACGTTCAGAATTAGAGATAAGATTAAAAGATAACGCGGATGAAACTTTTAAAACTCTTATCCATGAGGCTCTAGAAATTGAAAGAAAATTGAATGCATGTCCAGAACTACGAAAAAGTAAGCCAATTAAATCCTCAGAAGGAGAATCAGAATCGCGAATTATTACAAAAAATAATAAATTCAATGTTGCTCAGGACACTAAAATAGCGTGTTTAATTTGCAGAAGACCAGGACATGCGACCGAAAAGTGTTACCACCTCGAAAACTTTCGACAAAATTTTTTTTCTAAAAATCCGGTTGTTTCAAATGCAATCCAAAACCAATTTTGACCAAATAAACCTCAAGGAAATTTTAATAATCACAATAAATGGAATTCTGCACAAAATCCAAATTTTGGACCCCGACAGAATCAAAATTTTATACCTGTACAAAATTCAAATTTTAGACCTGAACTGAGCCAAAACTTTGTACCTAGACAAAATCAAAATTTTGGATATTCACAAAATCAAAACTTCAATAACCGACAAAATCAAAATTTTGGATAAAGACAAAATCAAAATTTTAGTAACCGGCAAAATCAAAATTTTGGAAACCAACAAAATCAAAATTTCGGATATATGGACAAAATCAAAATTTCGGATATATGGACAAAATCAAAATTTTAGACCCAGACAGAAGCAAAATTTTGAGCCTGGACAAAACCAAAAGGGAAGCAATCATGAAAATACGAATAATCAGCTGACCCGCCCGTATCCCACCCAAGGATCCAAAATTATTTGCAATTTTTGTAATTACCCTGGTCACATTGCTATGGATGGTTATAAAAAGAGTAGATATTTACAAAATCGAAACGGACAACAAAGCCCTCAAACTTATACGCAGAACCAGGAAAACTTCAACGCTATTCCCCCAATGGGTGCTGGGAGGAAGGCGCCAACCCATTAACTAAAGCACCTATAGAAATTACAAGTGAAGAAAATGATATCAGAATTCATATCAGTAGGAATAATATAATTCCTTCGATCATGGTATCTGCCGTTGGTCTAAAAAGCGCGGCACGTATGATGATCGACACTGGTGCTGGTCGAAATCTAATTAAAAGAAGTGCGATTGACCCGAAAATAAAAATAAATAAAAATGAAGTGTTGAGACTAACAGGCATTAATGATCTACCTGTCTATACTCTACGTCAAATTAAGGTTGTAATACTTGGATTTTTAACTACACTGAATATAATTCCTGATGATGTACCAGTAGATGAAGATGGAGTCTTGGGCTCTGAATTTTTTCTTAATAATAAAGTAAATATAATTTACACATATAAATGTATTGAAATTAACAATGCAACATATCCTATTGAACAAACTGGCGTTATCACAATCCCGGCACGAATAATTTTTGATTATTATGTAAAAATAGAAAATACGGAAAGAAGTGAAGGTTATATACCTCAATTATCAATTGGGGAAGGAATTTTTGTGGGTCAAGCCATTGTAAAAAATTGTGGAGGCAAAGCCTACGTCAAATATGCAAACATAAATGAACAACCTGTAAAAATATCAATTCCTAGTGTTCAATTACAAGATTTTGAACAATGCGAAGTCAACAATTCAACGAATCAATCTAATTTTTCAGAAAATGAAAATGATGAAAATTTGCCTAATTTAATATTAAATAGTTTTTTGAAATCTGATGAAAAGTCTAACCATTTCTGCAAATTTTACAAGATCACAGGCGAAGAAAGAGTAGAAATCATTAAAAAACTACTACGGTTAGATCATTTAAATATGGAAGAATATGAACACGTTGAAAAATTAATTACTAAAAATGCAGATTGCTTTCACATTCCGGGAGAATACTTAGAACCTACAAACATTCTTCAACACTCAATACCGACAACAGATGATTGATCTATTTTTTCGCGACCATATCGATTTCCTCCAGTTCATAAGGAAGAAAACATCCGCCAAGTAGATGAGTTATTAAAAAACAATGAAATAAAACCTTCCCAATCACCTTACAATACACCAGTTTCGATTGTTCCAAAAAAACAAGACTCACAAGAAAGAAAGAAATGGCGAATGGTACTTGATTTTAGAAAATTGAATGAAAAGACAATTGGTGATTCATATCCTCTATCAAACATTCACGACATTTTAGACCAGTTAGGATCTGCTCGCTATTTCTCTGTGTTCGATTTAGCAACGGGTTTCCATCATATAAAAATGGATCCCAAAGATGCACATAAAACTGCATTTTCAAACCCTTATGGACATTATGAGTTTGACAGAATGCCTTTTGGTTTAAAAAACGCACCAGCAACCTTTCAAAGACTAATGGATTCAGTTCTAACGAGACTTCAGGGAACGGAACTCTTTGTTTATCTAGATGACATTGTGATTTACGCAAATACTTTAGAAGAACATGAATCAAAATTTAATGAACTAATGAGCCAATTACGAAATGCAAATCTTCATTTACAAGCCGACAAGTGCGAATTTCTACGACACGAAGTAGGATATTTGGGTCATATAATAGATAAGGACGGAGTTCGACCTGATCCGAAGAAAATCATGGCAGTAAAAGACTTCCCAATTCCTAAAAATCAAAAGCATATTAAACAATTTTTAGGTTTAGCAGGATATTACCGTAGATTTATAGACAATTTTACTAAGATAGCAGCCCCAATCAATCAGCTCCTCAAAAAAGATATATCATTTAATTGGACGGAAAAACAGCAACAAGCTTTCAATATTTTAAAACATAAATTGTGCCAAGAACCACTTTTGATTCGACCTGATTTTTCAAAACCTTTCATTGTAACTACAGATGCATCAGGATATGCCATAGGCGGAATACTTTCGCAAGGTAAAATAGGTAAAGACCAACCAATTGCGTATGTTTCAAGATCATTAACCGACACTGAACGTAAATACGATACGTATGAAAAAGAAGCTTTAGCGATAGTCTACTCTGTAATATATTTTCGCCCTTATTTGTACGGACGAAAATTCACCCTCGTTACAGACCATAAGCCCCTTGTTTGGTTCAAAAATTCTAAAGATCCATGTTCTCGAGTTTCAAGATGGCGATTAAAACTCGCCGAATATGATTATGACGTCGTCTATAAAGCAGGAAAATCAAATGTTAATGCAGATGCGCTTTCAAGTAACCCCGTTCTAGAAAACGATGAAACCGTAGGAATTAATATAATTTCTGAGAATGACTCAACATTTGAGGAAGAAAATCCTATCAATTCTATGGAATTCTTGAACTCTGAGAATCAAAAAATTCAGATTCCGAAGAAAATATCAAAATAAATAGCGAATCTTTGAAGGAAAAAATTCCTGAAATTCTTCATAATTTAATGAGTGAAGAATCACTGAATGAAATACAAAATGAACTTTTTGATAGACGAATACAGAAACTTCTGTATGTTTCAATGTTACTTCTAATTTCAAAAGTTATAAAGAAAAACGAACTTCTCTGTCAATCTTGGAATACTGTGGTTACAAGAGGACAGAAACAAAAATACGAAGAGCAAGCAAAAATTAATGAACAAATTGAAAATCAAGGTAAGTCACATAAAGATAGTGAGGAAGAATACTTACCTCCCTCGCCTGCTGTTAAAAAAGCATGAGGTAGGCCCAAGAAAGCTGTGCTCACAAATGCAAGCAACCCGCAAGCCTTGAAAAAGAGAGGCAGACCGAGAAAAGAGGCAACCACTGGTGAGTCTCTGAATTTAAAACAGCAAACGCACATAAACTTTGAACATGAAGATGAATCTGATTTAGATACAGAATATTTTGATAATTCAAAAAAAAAAAATCTGCCCGCTTCGCGGGCACATTCTCATGGCGCGCTTCGCGCGCGGCTCGCTTCGCTCGCAAGTTTGAGCGCGCCGAGGGCGCGCGACTGTTGGATCTCGCGCTTCGCGCTCGATCATATATTTATCTCGCGCTTCGCGGTCGATTATGTGTTCACCTCGCGCTACGCGCTCGGGCGTATTTGCATCGCGCTTTACGCTAGGCTCCTCTAGATTTTTGCACTTCGTGTTCGACTTCGATGAAAAGAAAAAGTTTGTTTGCAAATATTATAAAATTATCAAAACCTCTACATATTAAGTGATTGTTAAATTTATTTTTATTTTAGACTGAAAAGGAACTTTATTTACTCAAGGTTCTATCGACCTTAAGGAACACATTCTCATCCAGACACTCGCGCTTCGCGCTCGATATTTGATTTGAAAATCATTTGAACCGTATGATAGAAACAAAAAAGTTTGAGCGCACTTACGGCGTGCGATTTGGTAAATACACTGAGCGCGCACTTTGTGCTTCGTATTATATGTTCTTCATATACAAATTACTAAATTTGTATTTGATTTCAAATGAAAAGTAATTATATAGTTCAGGCGACAAATTTTATTAGTTAACATTTTATTTTAGCTTGTGCCGTTTATCAAAAAAGTTAATTTTTTCATTTTGAATATATTCTTACCACAAAAATTGATTACGGGTGTGTAAGTCTTTTTTGAATGCACAATTTTTGTTCATTTATATGTTTTCGTACCTTGCATTGTTTTTTCAAAAATTTGATTTTTTTTACTGTCAATGTTATTTTCACGAATAAAACAAAAACCACGCATCCTAAGGAAACATGATTCACAACAAATTTGTACCTCCTCCTTGAATAAATAAATGTTGTTTATGTCATTTTTTTCGTAGCTCGTGTTATTCGTCTACAAAGTTGATTTTTCTATTTTCAATGCTGTTTTTTACAAATAAAACAAAAACTACGCGTCATATCAAAAAGTGAATGATAAGAAATTTGTAGATCTTTTTTAGGTGCACAATTCTTGTGAAATGATCTTTTCTGGTATCTTGCATAGTTTGACAGCAAAATGGCTTTTTTGATTTTTCATTAATTTTTTGTGCGATCAAAATTTGAATTTTTTATTTTTCAAAAAATTCAAAAAGTTGTTATGAAAATATTATAGGGTGTTCAGGAATCAACGTTTTTCTCCTCTTGACTTTTTTTCATATCGTGCGTTTTTCGGCTTAAAATGTTCATTTTCGTTTGTTTTTTGGAATTTTGAAAATGCTATAACTCCAGTAATTTTTTTTTTATCACGAAAAGTCATAAGAATATTTTGTTCGTCATTTTGCGTACTACTAATAACCGTACATAGCATTTTCAAATCTTCCAAAAAAGTGGTCTCAAAAATTTTCAAAATGTGCTCACTTTTTGGATTTTCATCCAAAATAGCTGGTTAACGAACTCGTTTCCTATTTTTCGGCCATAAAAAAGTGTACCAAAGCTCAATCAAATCTGATCATTTTTTCGAAAGTTATCGTGGCTACAGACAGACAGACAGACAGACTACAGACAGACAGACACCTTCGTAAAAATCGTTTTTTCTAGCTCAGGGGGTCTCAAAACGTGGAGATTTGATGAAAACCGACTATGTCAAATTTTACATAAAACCAATACCTTCTCATTAGAATGAGAATGTAAAAAACAAGTTAAAAAGAAGAAGAAAAATTACCAAAAATCCAAGGCAAAGCCTATTGCACAACAAGAAGAGAAGGAAAATGAAGAAGAAGATAATCTCTCAACTTCGGAAGATGATTTTATGAAAATTCCAAAGGGCAGAAATGTGAAAAATCCCAAAATTTTTCAAGAGGCAAATGATAATTATTACGCTTATTTTATTGCTACTGACGGTTCCCCACGTGATAATGGATCAAGAGCTTTGTCTAAACGTGGTATTTTACCTAACTTCAGCCAACCTGAGAAAGGACTTGTTAAAGAAATAAAGAAAGGACAGCAGTATCATTTAGCCCTTCCAGTTGAAGCTGATTCTAAAGAAAATTTGTCAGACACTTTAAGCAGTATTAAACTTTCAATACTATCTTTGCATTCAATATCAGTGAGACTAAATTTACGAGCTATTAGTATCGCAAAAACTTCACAAGTTAATCACATAGGTTGGAAAGAAATACGTGAAATTCTAATTTCAACTTTTTCGTATTCTTCTACCAAAATTATAATATGTACGGGAATAGTTCAATATCCAACGAAAGAACAGCGAACTCCATTACTTGAAGAAGCACATTCTTCAGCTTTAGGAGGTGATAAAGGTGTTACAAAAACTTATCATCGAATTCGTCAGAATTATTATTGGGAGAATATGAAAATTGATATTCAGAAATATATTCAGCAGTGCTTGCAATGTCAAATCAAAAAATTAGTTCGCGTAAAAACTAAAAATTCCATGATAATAACGGACACGCCTGGAACTGCATTCGGAATCTTAACTATTCAAGATAATTTTACAAAATATGCTTTAGCTCTAGCAATTCCAGATGCGAAAGCTTCAACAGTAGGCGATATTTTTGTTAAAAAATGTATATGCATTTACGGTTCCCCAAAAGCAGTTTCGACTGACCGAGGTTCAAATTTTTTAAGCAATTTAATGAGAAGAATGGCAAAACATTTTCGAATTAAGCAATTTAAAACAACAGCATTCCATCCACAATCAAATGGGTCTCTTGAAAGATCACATCACGTGTTAGCTGAATACCTCAAACAATTTGTTTCAAAAAAATCCGAATGGGACGATTGGCTTGAATTAGCCATGTTTTCATACAACACAAGTGTCCATGAAGGTACAAATTGTACGCCCTATGAATTAGTTTTCGGTAAATTAGCTCGTCAACCGTCAAATGAACCACTATGAAAGCAAGAAAAATTGCAAACTTATGACGATTACCTGACGAATTTTATAACAAAATTATATGAGATGAGAACTCAAGCGAGAAAAAATTTAATTGTAGCGAAAGAAAAGTCAAAAATATATCATGATCGGAAAGTTAATCCATCAGAAATCAAAACTGGAGACAACGTCTTTTTATTAATTGGAAAAGAACCTAAGAAAAAATTTGATGATAAATATAAAGGGCCTTATAAATTCCTAGAAATATTAGGAAAAGGAAAAATGAAAGTTGACATAAAAGGCAAACCTGCAGTAGTACACGTCAATAGACTTAAACGTTCACACATACAATGTCAAACCGTTAATAATTAAACGACAAGACCTTATCATTTTAATTTCAAATGGATCCCATCCACTGTCAGCGTACAGACTCTCTTATCGTCGTTTTTATGCATCAAATTGATCTGCTCATGTTATGGCCATATTTATTTCATACGGAAATTTTCGAAAGAAATGACAGTGATATTCCTAAATGGGCACAAAACCTTAGAAGCATACACACAACTAGGGATATAATCCTCAAAATTAAAACCATCTTGTACACTAACTTTTGTTTTCTTTTTACAGGCTTTCGAGAAGCACAATGAACTAAAAACTCCAAATTTCACCGGGTATCTTTTTGATATTATTCCTAGTAACCCCATCTGATGCGACAACTTCGTACATCGATTCTCTTTTCTCGCACTCATTAGGCGTTTATCCTGAGCCTATTATTGATATTAAAATCGTTTCAGATGAATATCGTTTTTCGTCTTATTCAGACACGTTTGTCTTATATCATTTTAAGCATCGGATAATAGAGAACTATAACAAATTCATCACTAGATGTAAGGAGAGATCTGACATTTGCAATGGAAGTAGTCACAACATTGATACCAAATCAATAACTTATTTTCTTGAAGAAATTTTGCTAATTTATATTCAAACATATAATATTTACAGTTCTTCAGCAACAAAACATGATCAGTAGTAGGGCTATGCCGGTGCTGGACCAGTCACCGAGAGATGGCGCCACCGTCGCAAGTTAGCGACACCAACAGATGGCGCCACAGACAAAAGGAGGGTTCTGTTCTGTGCTAAGTTACCGACAGTCGATAAAACAGTGAGGTCGGTAATGCAGATTCCGGTTGCGACAGCATTGCGCCATCAATCGGTAAAACAGAGAGGTCGGTAATTGTTAGGTTCTGTTCCATGCTAAGCAGGTAAAACAGTGATGTTAGTGATGGAGATCCCTGCTAATTTAACATTATAAGGTTCTGTTCCACGCTAAGTCGGTAAAACAGTGAGGTTGGTAACGGTGATTCCTGATAAGTTAACATTATAGGGTTCTGTTCCGTGCTAAGTGACAATTGTTCAGTAAAACAGTTTATTACCATCAGTTGGTAAAACAGGTAAGTAGGTAATTTTTTATATTATCATTTTAGCATATGTCGGTAAGGTAGGGAACTATTTTACCATCAGTCGGTAAAACCGGGAGGTCGGTAATTTTTTACATTATCATTTTGGCCTATGTCGGTAAGGTAGGGATTCATGTTACCATCAGTCGGTAAAACATGGAGGTCGGTATTTTTTATATTATCATTTTAGCATATGTCCGTAAGGTAGGGAGCCATTTTACCATCAGTCAGTAAAACAGGGAGGTCGGTAATTTTTTATATTACCATTTTACCATCGGTCAGGTTCAGTGCATGTCCGCCATCTTGGAAAGTACCTAACTGGGTTTTCAACGCATTATATATATATATATATATATATATATATCAAAAACTCGACAATTATGCGTAACTGGCAAACTCTGTGGTGCACGCATCCAGTCTTATCGCTCAATGCATGGTCATTTGCGCATGCGCAGTATGAGTTTTCTGCCATAATCGGAAGTTAATAATTAGGGTTATTTAAAAATTATAACTAATGAAACTATAATAAAAATAATTAAATTAAGCTGAAACTAATTAAACCAAAATAAAGCTAATTAAATTAAGTTAAAAATAATTCAAAAACAAGATAAAAGTAATTAAATTAAGTAAAAATGATTAAACTGAGAAAAAAACAATTTTAAATAAAGATAATTAATAACCTGAATAATTAAATAATAAGCTAATTAAATTATTGACTTACTCTAACAGGATAGGGAATTATGATTAAATACATATAGTTTTATTTGTTTAATATAAATTTTTATTCAACAACAATCTTAAACTAGTTTTAATCTAGACTTAGATTTATAAAAGTATTCACTAATATATTACATGTTTTTGACGCAATTTTTTAATAATTTCTTGGCACACAGGGCTTTGTGGCGAATGGTTACTATTAATCCAAAATTGAAGCTCATGCACAAGATCGTTTGGATCCGTGTGAAGTAATATACAACGTTCAAGATAGGATAACTCCTCCTCCTCATTATGATCATCTTCATCCTCCTCCTCCTCATTATCCTCCTCCTTCTCCTCCTCATTATTATCATCATTATCCTTCTCCTCCTCATCTATCTCTTCCTCATTCATCTTCTCTTCTTCAATCTCTTGTTCATCTATCTCCTCTTCATCCATCTTCTCATAATTTAGCTTATCTTCTTTACTCTCTTCACTATCTATCTCATGCTTCTCAGTGACATCCTCCTCCTTGTCTTTCGCCGCATGTTGATCCATATGCTCATCATTATTCATCATAACTTTCACATTGTGATTCAATTTTTTGCTTGAAGCTTCTTCATTGAGAGTCTCAAAACTTAAATTATTTTTCCCATTGAAAGTTGAATCATATTTACGTCTTATTCCGGTACATATTTAGTTTCGTACCTTGGGACATGTCAACTTCATTCTTTCTGGTATTACATTTTCTTTGAGAGCAGCATACTTTTGCTTTAGGACTTCACGCAGCTCTGCAATAACTGAACTATTACTATCATCAGTTTCATCATTGTGCTTGATGTTACTTTGAATCATTTTCGGAATATCATGAGACAATTTGAGGGGAACAAATTCATACCTTTCAGATTTATCATAGCTATTCATGTGGGAAGAGAGATTCTGTGCTTTTTTGCATGAGTACATCTTAAAGTAATCTACTCGCGAAAAAACTCTTAAACAATTTAGACAAGTAGAAGCCATCTTAAGACTGTGCAAAGGTAAACTGACATATATGTCCGAACACGTCAAGGCCCACTTCAGTACTGACGTTATATTCATCCGCACTATCTTAATATATGATTTGAGCCTCCTGCAATTCTTTAATTATGGAAACTATTTCATAACTGTGAATTGGATTGCCTGCTGCTTGTGATGCCAACAGTAAACGAAGACGATCGACTAGCTCATTTGGATCATCCCAATGAATGTAGTCTGGTATTGAGTCTTTTCTTGCTATCATGAGGTTAGGTAGTAAACTCATTATTCGTTTCTTTTTCTTTAATGAACCTCCAGTTGTTGATAATCGTTTATGTGGAAAAAGTTTTACTATAATATTTTTATATTTTGCAGTATTGTTTGAGCGAATAGGTGAAGTAGGACTATAATTCTTCTTATGTGCATTTGTAGCTATAAGAATTTCTTCATAGTTCATTAGATCACCAGGGCTTATATACATTTCATCAGGTTTTTGCTTAAATAAAAGTTCCAATAAACCAATGGTTTTCATGTAAAGTCTTTCACCAATCTTGATATATTCTCCAGCAAAGCTAATAGGTGTATCACCAATCATCATCGAACCATCACTAAGTTTTCGTACACCATAAACCATATCCACATATTTTTTTCTATTTTTATTTATATTCGTCAACTTGTCACGATTTTCAATAGGTTCATCATTTTCTTCAATCATAGTTTTATCATGCTCCTGATCACCATCATCACTATCACCATCAGCAGTCATGAAAGATAGATCATTTTCTTCTTCTTCGTCTTCATCTTTTTCAATTTTATTTTTCAATAATTTATTTTGTTTGATTGATATATCTGATATATGTACTAGCTTTTGCTTTTTGACTCAGCATATCTCGTTTCTTTCGAAACATGTTGATACGTTGGTGTCTCAGACTATACTGACTTAGTCACAATCAAGGACTCTTATTTATAGGAGAAGGATAAGGAGGAGGATAATGATGATAATGAGGAGAAGGAGGATGAAAATGAACATAATGAGGAGGAGGAGGAGGAGGAGGAGTTATCCTAATCACTGATTACTTTTTCCAGGAATTGATACTTGGGTTGTTGCAAAGATTTTGAGTAAAGATGAATATTATCAAATCTGAGACTATTTGGATGTAGAATTAAGGAAAGCAGTGCATTTGTCTTACCACAAGCTATAAATACAGCGCTTATATAGCATTTGGATCAGTTGAAAGATAGTCTTCGCACAGTTAACAACAGTTGGACCATCTCTCCAGCCTGTTAAGTCTATACTAATCTAAAGTTGCTCGTTGAGTATACAGTATCCGTTTCCCTCGGTACATGAGAAGGCTATAAATACAGCACTTACATAGACTTCTATTCAGTCGCAAACTGACCTTCATGGAGTGAGGAATGCTTGTACACAGCAAGAAACGTCGAGGTCGAGGTTTAATTAATACTATTATTAACAAATTACCCTTCGAATTACATTTTCAAGGATACCAGTACTGTAGACCTGGTACTAAGTTAGCTAAACGTTTAGAACGAGGTGATCCAGGTATAAACCCACTGGACGCTGCTTGTAAGGAGCACGATATTGCTTATTCGAAGAATCGAGAGAATATTGAAGCGAGAAACATTGCAGATAGGATACTAGCTGACAAAGCGTGGCAGCGTGTTGTTTCTCAAAACTCTGATATTGGTGAAAAAGCAGCTGCATTAGCTATAACCAACATCATGAAAGTTAAATCAAAACTCGGTATGGGGTTCAGGAAGAATAAGAGGAAGATTAAAAAGGTTTCTAAGAAACGGGTAGCTTTGAGAAAAATTGTGGATGCTGCTAAACATTGCATGTCTCCTAGTAATGATGCACAAGTTGTCATTAAAACTGCTGTGGAGGCTGCTCGAAAAGCTATTAAAAGAGCTGGAGGTAGAAGTCAAGTGAGAGCACCTCGTAATCTACCCATACCCTCAAAAGTTGGTGGTGTTTTACCACTGATTCCAATATTCGCAGGACTCAGCGAACTTGGAGCTCTTGCTGGTGGAGCAGCTGGTGCTGCAAAAGCTGTAAATGATTCCAATGCAGCTAAACATCAACTTCAAGAGACTGCACGTCATAATAAGACGATGGAGGAAATAGCTCTTGGAAAAGGGCTACACTTGAAACCCTATCGACAAGGACTGGGTCTTCATATCAAACCATGTCCTCAAGGTCGTGGTCTTAAAGCTAAAAAGCGTGCAGCTAAAAAACGTTTATTCAAGAAAAGGTGGTCATTTATGTATTAAATTTCTATGTGGACAGCTTAATGTAAAGAGCAAATATAGTCTATATAAGTGTAAGTAATTGCTTGCAGACAATCAGTATAGAGAAAGACGCCATCATGGATGAATCGCTCACTCTGACTATTTCAGGCAACTCATCTGTGCTTGAGGCAGAATACTTTCCACCAATAGAACTCTTGCCAAATAAAAATTATGCTCTTGGTCTAGTTGAGCTACTCACATTTAATTCAATTCCTAACGTTGATGTTGGAAAGAATAAATTTTATATTGGTAATCAGGTAGTTACCATACCCCCTGGCAGTTATGAAATTGAAGATATTGAGAAATATATACAGAGATCTGTGATGAATAGAGACTTTTCTGTTGTAACAGTATCAGCAAATGGGGATGAGATTGAAAAATATGTGCAAAAGAATTTGGATAATAATAATAATAATAATGCTATAGTAAATATTAGACCAAACAACAATACGTTGCGTAGTGAAATCAAGAGCAACCGTGAAGTTAACTTTAAACCAAAATATTCTATTGGCCAGCTTTTGGGATTCACATCACGTGTTCTCGAAGCTAATAAGAGTCATATATCTGATTTACCAGTAGCTATTCTCAAAGTGAATGCTCTCAGGATTAAGTGCAACATTACAACTGGAGCATATATTAATGATCAAAAAGTTCACACGATTCATGAATTCTTCCCAACCGTTCCACCAGGATATAAGATCGTTAAAGTGCCATCAAACGTCATTTATCTTCCGATCATCGTGAAGACAATACATCATATTCAGCTCCACATAGTTGATCAAGACGGAGAATTGGTGAATTTTCGAGGAGAGACTATAACTATCCGATTACACTTAAAGTCAACGTGATGGGTATCGATTTTAATCGCACAGTGGGTGCAAGTTATATAAGCAAGCCACCATGCAAGAAATCAGTCAGTCTTCAATCAGCTCGAAAGAGATTAACATCTCAGAACGTGCGCTTCCTCAAGCAACAAGGTCACAGACTTGTTCAAGAAGGAAAAATAAGAAGAAAAAGCGACCATCAATTCATATATAATTTATTTGTCGCTGTTACAAAAATGGAAGAAATACTGGACGTTCCAGCTCCAGTGAGCTATGATGAATCTATAGCACACTATGAGGTTCATGCTCATCAACCTTATGCTTCATCATTTTATAACAGCAGTGATGAGATACGAATTGCAGTGCAACATCAAGATTTATGCATTCTTCCAAGTAAAAGCTCTATACACATACATGGAAGACTAGTTCGGGCTGATGGAAATACAGCTGTGACAGCAACAAATCTAATTGGTAACGCCATCTGCTTTTTATTTGATGAAATTCGGTATGAATTGAATGGTATTGAGATTGACCAATGTAAAAATATTTGACATACCAGCACTATGAAGAGTTACATTTCCTTGACTCCTAACCAGCTTAATTATGCTGAGAATGCAGGCTGGCTTGATATAGATCTGAATGCTCGAATAACAAATGAAGCTGGATACTTTGATGTATGTATCCCACTCTGCATGATCCTTGGATTCGCTGAAGATTATCAAAAGATTATTGTAAATGGCAAACATGAACTAATCTTAACAAGATCACGCACAGACATCAATGCTATTATTCAACCAGCGCAAGGAGAACCTGAAGATTTTAAAATTATACTACATAAAGTTGAATGGATGGTTCCCTATGTTCTACCTGAAAATCGTCAGAAGATACAGTTACTAAAGTATATTGAAAAGGATCCACCTATATCAATGAGTTTTCGATCCTGGGAAATGTTTTAATATCCTCTAATCCCCGCCGCTCAAAACCATGTGTGGCAGGTAAAGACTTCCACACAAATAGAGAAACCAAGATATATCATACTAGGATTTCAAACAGAAAAGATCAAAGAAGAAGTTATATCAACTTTTTCGATCACTGTAATATTACAAATGTAAAAGTTTTTATAAATTCTCAGTATTATCCTTATGGTAATTTAAATTTAAACTTTGATCAGAATCAGTTTGCATTATTGTATGAGATGTATGCTAATTTTCAAATTTCGTACTATGGAAAAGAGCATGAACCTTTGTTACAGAAGCCTTTCTTCAAGGAGAATGCACCACTCATTGTAATTGACTGCTCTAAACAAAATGAGTTTTTGAAACAAAGTTCAGTGGATGAACGGTTAGAATTTGAATCGAGTAATAATTTTCCCGCCAATACACCAGCCTATTGTCTAATCATACATGATCCAATAGTTCAATATAAGCCCATTAGTGGCGCTGTTCAGAAACTAATTTGAAGTGGTGGGGGGTAATATTGAGTGGTGGGAGTTGAATCAGGGTATAAAAGAGCTGTATTTGGCTGAAAAAATCAGTCTTAGTTGAGATGGACTTCGTTGTAGACGTTCAAGGCTTCAAAAGGCCTTACAACGACTTTATCTTCAAGGAGCTGGCTATCCTCACTCTCCAGGAAGATGCTCCCCCCCTGGTCTTCCTCTTCGAACCCCCCTGCAGATAGAGTTCACTACCTGGAAGGTATAAAAGTACTAATACATGGTTAACACATAATTTCCATGGAATCAACTGGACTGGTGGTGAGGTACCCTATGAAGAAGTTAGACCTATACTTCAAGAAACATTGATGACTGCACGCACAATCTTCGTTAAAGCTCTTGAGAAGAAAAGGTGGTTAGAAAAATATGTAAACAACAATGTTGAGAATCTTGAAGACTTGAATTGTGCTTCGTTAAAGAAAATGACACTTGAATCATCACTGCCTTCATGTACACATCATACATATCGCACTACTGATTGTGCTGTAAATAATGCTATAATATTAAAAAATTGGGTTTTAAATAAACCAGATAATTGTACAATGAGCAATGTTTCAATAGATGAAGTAGATGTTAATTATACAGCGAAAGATAAACTTGTTGTAAAAACTAGGTTAAGATTTTATTACATTAAATAAATGGATTTTGCAATGGATTATTAAATGTCTATTTACGCATAATTTCCCTCTCCTATTGATTTTAAGTTAGGTCTTTTAAGTAAACATTAGTTTATATTTATATAAGTTTTTTTTAAGTAAGCATTAGTTTATAGTTAGTTTTTAAGTAAACATTAGTTTATAGTTAGATTTTTTAAGTAAACATTAGTTACTTTGCTCATCATTGAATATCTTAAAATAATTTGCACGTTTATCTATCTGCGCATGCTCAATATTGCCACCTCTGTTGCATTGACTCTGGCTTAGAGGACGTAATTAATTATCTTTACTTAAAATGTTTTTTTTTCAGTTTAATCATTTTTACTTAATTTAATTACTTTTATCTTGTTTTAATTATTTTTAAATTAATTTAATTAGCTTTATTTTGGTTTAATTAGTTTCAGCTTAATTTAATTATTTTTATTATAGTTTCATTAGTTTTAAGTTTTAAATAACCCTAATTGATAACTTCCGATTATGGTAGAAAACTTATACTGCGCATGCGCAAATGACCATGCATAGAGCGATAAGACTGGTCGCGTGCACCACAGGGTTTGTCAGTTACGCATGATTGTCGAGTTTTTCATATATATGTAGATAAAATGTAGGTTGATCCAAGCTGCAGTATTAGATTGCGCATGCGCAGAGTACCAAGTAGATGCTAGCAAGGTAGATTACCAATATCTTCTTCCACTATTTGGAACAGACCTCTCAGTTTCTAAACGATAAGTATGAATTGTTGTTCGAACACCATCGGAACCTCTCTTTTCAACTCACACAATAGAGAGAGAGAGAGAGAGAGAGACGTTTGAAACCCTTGTTTCGAGTTCTCATGCATCTCGTTGTCTATCTCACATGGTGGAAAGAGAGGTCCGATCGACTTTAGGCATCAGTGTCCCAGTAATTTAAAATAATGTTAAATAAAATGTGAAAGTTGAAAAGTAAATCAATCAAATTTTAATGTTTAACCATTGTTCTTTATATTTTTAAATTAGTTCAAGTTATAAGTATGAATTTTTGTTCGAATACCATCGGACTCTCTCTGTCTAACTCAAACGATAGAAAGAGAGACGTTTTGAAAATTTCGTTTCGAATTCTCATGAGTACCGTTGTCTATCTCACGTAGTAGAAAGAGAGGTCCGATTGACTTCAGGCATCGGCAGTATGTCGGTAAGGTACGGACAGACTGAGAATCAATTCAACGGCCGATAAATGCATTACCGACTGTTGATACATTGATATTAGTGCTGGCCGAAAGTACTGAGTGACGTCATCAGTTATTTACACCTGATTGATAAGATAAGCTGCTGCTATAGCAACTGAGGCTCCATCTGTGGCTGAAGATGTGCATTATCGACTGTCCCTGTTTTACCGACCTATGGCAAAATGATAATATAAAAAATTACCGACATCTCTGGTTTACCGACTGATGGTAACATAGTACCCTACCTTACCGACCGATGACAAAATGATAATATAAAAGTTACCGACCTCTATGTTTTACCTACCGATGGTAAAATGAATCCCTACCTTACCGACCGTTGGTAAAATGATAACATAAAGATTACCGACCTCCCTGTTTTACCGACTGATAGTAAAGTGACTCCCTACCTTACCGACATATGCTAAAATGATAATATAAAAAATTACCGACATCCCTGTTATACCGACTGATTGTAACATGAATCCCTACCTTACCGACCTAGGCCAAAATGATAATATAACAAATTACATACTTCCCTGTTTTACCGACTGATAGTAATAAACTGTTTTCCTGAACAATTGTCACTTAGCACGGAACAGAACCCTATAATGTTAACTTAGCAGGAATCACCGTTACCAACCTCACTGTTTTACCGACTTAGCGTGGAACAGAAACTTATAATGTTAACTCAGCAGGAATCTCCATCACTAACCTCACTGTTTTACCTTCTTAGCATGGGACAGAACCTAACAATTACCGACCTCTCTGTTTTACCGACCGATGGCACAATGCTATCGCAACCGGAATCTGCATTACCGACCTCACTGTTTAACCGACAGTCGTTAACTTTGCACGGAACAGAACCCTCCTTTTGTCTGTGGCGCCATCTGTTGGTGTCGGTAACTTGCGACAGTGGCGCCATCTCTCGGTGACTGTTCCAGCACCGGCACAGCCCTACTACTATGATCCATTCTTACAAAAAGTTCCAAACACATTTGAGAAATTATAATAAACTCCAGAAGCTTCTCTTTATTTACTCGAAGATAATTTATTTCCTATCCCTAATTTAAACTTTTCAAAAATTATAAATCTTTTTAAATTCATCTCAATGGTCAAAGACTTCAAAAAATGACTGTTGACTCCTATACCTCTCTTTTATGACAACTTTTAGAAGCCCTCCCGCATACAGTTACAAATGCATGGCACCCTCTAGTCTTTCCCTGCTCTTTCCTTAATTTTAAACTAAACCTCTCTACTTCCTTTTTCTTTAACATTCTTCCATTTTCAAAAATTAAACATTTCACAGTGAAAAACTGTTTAATTTTTATGTTTGCTATTACTGCACCTGGTCTATCTTAAATGTTTAAGCACCTAGACTCAGTTTTTATAACCCTTCCTGTAGAAAATCCATCCTAGACGACACCACGAATTCGTTTTTTACATTCTCATCATAATGAGAAAGTATTGGTTTTATGTGAAAAATGACTTTCGCGGATTCCATCAAATGTCGACGTTTTGAGGCCCCCTGATTCAGAAAAAATGTTTTTTACGTCGGTGTCTGTCTGTCTGTCGTTGTCGTTGTCGTTGTCGTCTGTATATCGGATAACTTTTGAAAGACTAATCGGATTGGATTGTGCTTTGGCACACATTTTCAAAAAAATTTCAGTTGGCAAAAAAAAAGATCGAGTTCGTTAACCAGCCATTTTGGGTGAAAATTCAAAAAGTTAGAGCATTTTCAAAATTTTTCACACCATTTTTTTCCAAATTTGAAAATCATATGTGCGGCCGCTTATAGAACTCGAAAATTTAAACAATTTATCCTCACGACTTTTTTTGATAAAAAGAAAATTGTCCAAGTTACAGCATTTTCAAAATCCCCCCAAAAAAACGAAAAGTAACATTTTCGGCCAAACAACGCACGATACAAAAAAAAGTCAAGATAGGCAAAGTGTTTCCTTTCGCACGTATTACAAGATTATCATGACGACTTTTCCAATCTTCTTGAAAAAAATCGAAAATTCAAATTTTGATCGCACAAAAAATAATGAATTATTACATTCTCATCATAATGAGAAAGTATTGGTTTTATGTGAAAAATGACTTTCGCGGATTCCATCAAATGTCGACGTTTTGAGGCCCCCTGATTCAGAAAAAATGTTTTTTACGTCGGTGTCTGTCTGTCTGTCGTTGTCGTTGTCGTTGTCGTCTGTATATCGGATAACTTTTGAAAGACTAATCGGATTGGATTGTGCTTTGGCACACAGATTCAGGGGGCAAAAAAAAAGATCGAGTTGGTTAACCAGCCATTTTGGATGAAAATTCAAAAAGTTAGAGCATTTCAAAATTTTTTGGACCATTTTTTTCCAAATTTGAAAATTATATGCACGGCAGCTTATAGAACTCGAAAATTTAAACAATTTATCCTTACGACTTTTTTTGATAAAAAGAAAATTGTCCATGTTACAGCATTTTCAAAATCCCACCAAAAAAAAACGAAAAGTAACATTTTCGGCCAAACAACGCACGATACGAAAAAAAGTCAAGATAGGCAAAGTGTTTCTTTTCGCACGTCCTACAAGATGATCATGATGACTTTTCCAATTTTCTTGAAAAAAATCGAAAATTCAAATATTGATCGCACAAAAAATAATGAATTATTACATTCTCATCATAATGAGAAAGTATTGGTTTTATGTGAAAAATGACTTTCGCTGATTCCATCAAATGTCGACGTTTTGAGGCCCCCTCAGTCAGAAAAAATGGTTTTTACATCGGTGTCTGTCTGTCTGTCGTTGTCGTTGTCGTTGTCGTTGTCGTTGTCGTTGTCGTTGTCGTCGTCTGTATATTGGATAACTTTTGAAAGAGTTATCGGATTGGATTGTGCTTTGGCACACAGTTTCAGGGTTCATAAAAAAGATCGAGTTTTTTAACCAGCTATTTTGGATGAAAATTCAAAAAGTTAGAGCATTTTCAAAATTTTTTAGACCATTTTTTTCCAAATTTGAAAATTATATGTGCGGCCACTTATAGAACTCGAAAATCTAAACAATTTATCGTTACGACTTTTTTTGATAAAAAGAAAATTGTCCAAGTTACAGCATTTTCAAAATCCCACCAAAAAAAAACGGAAAGTAACATTTTCGGCCAAACAACGCACGATACGAAAAAAAGTCAAGATAGGCAAAGTGTTTCTTTTCGCACGTCCTACAAGACTATAATGACGAATTTTCCAATTTTCTTGAAAAAAATCGAAAATTCAAATTTTGATCGCACAAAAAATAATGAATTATTACATTCTCATCATAATGAGAAAGTATTGGTTTTATGTGAAAAATGACTTTCGCGGAGTCCATAAAATGTCGACGTTTTGAGGCCCCCTGAGCCAGAAAAAATGGGTTTTACGTTGGTGTCTGTCTGTCGTCGTTGTCGTCGTCGTCGTCTATATATCGGATAACTTTTGAAAGACTAATCGAATTGGATTGTGCTTTGGCACACGGTTTCAGGGGGCAAGAAAAAAGATCGGGTTCGTTAACCAGCCATTTTGGATAAAAATTCAAAAAGTTAGAGCATTTTC